>OY282559.1:254850513-255154027 GCA_958295665.1 Tipula vernalis | reverse complement strand
ATATCGAATACACTACAATAGTAATTAAGAGAAACTGAAACTTGTTCAGTAATTATTTGCTTATTTAAAAATTAACTTTTTGAGTATTATATCTTACCATTATTTGGTTACTGTACGTTGTGTCGATTAATTTTAAATTAAAAGCTTCGACTTCTGCTGTGCTGGTAAATGGCATGGTTGGTAAGTTAAAAGTAGAATCCTTTTCAATATTATTTCTCGCCTTTTTTCACTATATCAGCTCAGGCACTAAATGCATAATAGGCTTTAGCATATTTTCAAATGTTATTAATTTATTTGAAATATTTGCCTCCATCGACGATAGTTTATCCTTTAAACGTTTAATTTCACCTGATAATTCCGTCATACGCATATCCAAGCTCATGGCATCCGTTCGATCGGTTGGCTTTTCAATTTCTTCAACCGTTGCGTTACATCTTTTAACTAGACCTAATAAAAATTAGTTGAATTGGTTAAAAATATTCAAGACGTTTGTTTAAGAATTACAGCAAAGATGGCTTTTAATTAATTTGTGTTGCAATGATGAGTTATTTTACTTAATAATTACTAAACAAACCAATATTCTCATCGTTGCTCTGGTTACCGGAGAAATTGGGGGGCAAGTTTAATTCCACTACTTCATACAAAATCTCACTCTCACCAGCCTCACTACAAGATTGTTCGCATGATTCACATTGGTAGCTGTTCAATTTCATCAAATTGGTCGTTTAAATTATTAATTTGAAATTGCTTTTTTCGGTGGCTAGCCATTTCTGACTCGGAGTTTGAATAAATTTCAAACATTCTTTCGCTTTCGTGTTTCATTTAGGGTTTCTGTAAATATTGCTCGTTAAAATTATCTTAAACGTCAAGTGTTAAAATGTGAATTATCTCATCGATGTTATTTGCAATAACTTAAATGGAAATTTTTGCCAGGAATCTTTTGGTGATGCATTTGTCTTTTGGTGATGCATTTGTAGCCTTTAACAGGTTTTATAACAGATTTTTCCCCTCTAACCACTTTCTTTTATCTAAGATAAAATTAGAATTGATGAGTATCAAAATTAGAATTTGTCTAAATAATAACATTGTATACACTTGAAAAGACAAGTATATTTATAAATTATGCATGTAATAATAATTATTTTACCTCGAAATTTCATGTACGAAGTAAAGGAAAATATGCCTTAACATTCTCTCCTCCGACCACCATTGCAAACAATTTTTTTATTAGTTATTCAATTTTCCAATAATTTTGTGTATCTAACAATAAACCAGATTTTTGTACAATATTGTTCTGTGAGGTTAACATCCAACAGTCGCGTTTACTATTATTTATTCTAAAATTCTTAAATATTATTTCTTTGTGGATAATTTTTTTAATACCGTCATCAATTATATTACTTTCCCGCTTCAATATGGGAAATACTATTCCAGTAATTTATCTCTTACTTCTGTAATGTCACTGAGTTTCATCAAACGATTATAAATTTGAGACAGAGGTCGAATGTTCTTTCGTAATAAGGATTTTATTTGAAATATGAAACTTTTGAATGGAAATGAACTAAACTTATGAAGGTTTCCATTTTTTTTTTTTGACATCTTCCGGTAAATGTGACCGACCATGCATATTGAGCACCAAATGATGCGGTGCATACAAATCTTTTACACCATCAATAAATTCGTTTATCATTATTTGGCTTAAGTTGATCAAATTCTCTGGCAAATTGTCAGTGAGCCGAGTTGCGATGTGTAATAATAAAAAGTGGTTGTATTTATCGTTTGATAGTACATCATGCAGAACAAATGTTGAAGCATATTTTAAAAAGTATCTACATATATTCAGTACCTTTAAAATATGACAGTTGTGATAAAGGCCTAAATTTACGTTGAAATTCACTTGGCTGTGTGAGTGCAATAGACTGTAAACGTATTGAAATTTTATCTATCTGGTATGAAGGCAAGAGAGATTCTGATGTACCAACCATCCACATACGCAAAAATCTTTTCATTACTCCTAAACATTCTACGTGTAGGTAGGGTTTTCATCAGATTTATTACGGAACAAATTGTCTGTTCTCTTTGTTGCTCTGTTTTCAGGAAAGGTTATTCGATTTTTAATGTATTCCCCTTCTTGCGTACATCTATTGCACCTGAAATATGCTGTGTGAGGTTTAATTCCCAAAATACTGCACCTGGCTGGCGTGTCGCAAATAAAAGTTGCCAATTCTTAACTTACATAATTGATTTATTTCTGTAACTGAAATCCAAGCTTAAATCTTTTAATTCATTGACAAATGGTCGCAAAAGTTCATTGAACTGACGAGGCTTGTTAAACTCATGATAAATGCCTTTAACTAAGATACTTTTACTCATAGATAATTTACCCAAAATAACTCAAAAACAACTGTTTGAGCTCTTGCTTATCGGCAAACCATCAATCTCGAAGTCAACATGGTGTACAGTTTTGTATTTAAGATTTCGATTGACGGTCTGTGTTGTCTCGACGGTCTGTCTTTCATTTCTATTTTGTACTTAGTATTTCAATTGATAGTCTTCTTCATCTTTTATTTAATTTTGGTATCTAATTTAACTCAAGTTTTATTTTTATTTTGATTCTGGTTTCCAATAGAATGATAATTTCGATTATTTTAGTACGAATTACATTTTTTTAAATTTAAGAGTTGGACATTTCCGTCTCTAACACGATTTTTCGTTTCTTCTAGAGACGGAAACGTCGCAATTGGCATATATTGTTTTATGGGTTTGTTGTAAACCAAAGGGATCTTACTGAGAAAGCAATAATATACTGTACGTAGTTTGAGTTAAGCTGTTACGGCACCTTTAGTGTGCTTAACACTGATTTCAGCTGCTCGTTGGTCTGGTGCGTGTGTGTGAGTTTGCCAACTCTGCCTGGTTTTGATTTGGTTTCGCCTCATTGACAAATATCAATTATTTGATTCTCGTGGTAAGTTTGATGTGTTGGTTTAGCAGGTCATTATTGTTGTTACCGGGTGAGAGAGTGACGCGCAACAAATGTTTAGTTTTGTTTGGCTGTTCATTATCCGAATGCGAATGGTGCGTGTTGGGGAGAGAGTTCGTCAATGATTTCTCGCCAGTATTTTTCCTGCGTTTGTCTTGTGTTTTTTCTCGTTTCTTTAGACCGGTTATTAAGTGAATTATGCATCCCGTATAACAAGTGGTAGTGCTAAGTCCGTAAGTGAATGCCGGTGCCTCAGATCTTGCTGGTGAACCACGTATCATATTGGTGAGGCACGGTACTTGTGTATTTTGTTTTTGCCTTTGCGGTAAAAACTAGAAAATAGTAGATTGCAAAGTCAGTTAAGGCTAGTACGTATAGTGCATACCGTTGCGTAGAGGAGGTTCCATGGGGACGATGATTTTGAGCTGCAGAACCCTACCAACCAAGCGGGCTACATCGATTTTTGTGAGGACAGCGCCAGCATGGCAAAACAAACGGGGCGTGGTAGGAGATTGACGAAGGAGGCACCTGTGTCGTGAGTTGCTTGACGTATTGAATTATTCCAAATCGGACGAGACCGGACTTGAATTTCTTCTGTTCGCATCTCAAGTACTGTCATTTTATTTGGTATATATGTACATAAACATATATACAAATGCAACATAAATAATAATCAACCTAACAAGAAGACGTGTGAAACCCGAGCTAACAAAACGTAGCTGAATAAAGATAACTTGATGAAGACAAAACATGGGTTTCAACTTTGTATCGGTAAGCATTTCTTTTTTAGCATTAAGAAAATTTAATACATTTTTAGTTAGTTCTAACCTTAATTTCGTAAAGAAAATAAATGAAAAAAATAAAATAAAATAATGTTGAAATAAATAATTGATTTTTTTTATGACCTCCAAATGGTCAAGAGTAAGTGAAAAGTTTGTAGGTAGGTAACGAATAAAAATCAACTTAAAGTGATCCCGTCACAGAGTGTAACATAATTTTTTTTTTGTGTAAAAGAGGATTCGCAGTTCCGCCACACTAGATACACCAGAATCATTAGGAACCAAGAAACGACAGCAAATCGGTAGAAAATACATACCACGACAGGGATCGTGGCCACAGGCGCCGCTACCGTAACCTCCACAGGCTTGACCATTTGGGTCCTGCCCACAGAAACCGGGTTGTCACCACCCTGGCCACCCTTGGGTTGTGTAGCTGGACAATCCCAGCCAACCCGCTTGAGCTTCTCGACTGAAGAGTGGTCCATTGAGACCACTGTACAGTGGCCCGGTCGGCGCAGGTCAATATCAGCTATCCAAGCCGAAGGTGACTTCCAAGGAACTTTAGTTTAAGGTCATTAGCCTCCTGCTCCAGCACCTTCTATAAGATGCCCTCCTGGACAGCCTTAAGCTGCTCTCCCGTGAGGACCCTGTAACCTGCCTGAAGGAAACTCCAGACCGGAATTCAGAAACAAAGAACACCGAGACAGGTTCCTTACCCTAGCCTTTCAAGTGCCAGTGGAGTAACGTAATTCCAACGGACTCTCTTAGACGGCGGGGCCTCAGTACAAGCACCAGTCTCGCTGCCCGGACTTTGCCCTCAGCAACAAGCCTGTACCGCTTCTTCGCGGCTCCACCCATTTTAACGCGAGGAGCTGCGATAGGTTTGTCAATAGTATTGACCTTATCTTTTCGGTCCTCTCCGGTGTCCATACTGCTTACTGATTTCACAGAGGAGATAACCCACTTATAGAGGCCGAACTCTCATCTCCTGATGCATGTGAAGTTTATCCTAATTATTTCTTAAAAAAAAAAAAAAAAAAAATTAGGAATTAGGATTTTGCGTGTGTTTGTGTAACGAAAACATTTAGGCGGATTCAAGAAAATACGATCATTATAGACGGCATCTCTCCTTTATCCATCTCAACAAAATAAATTTTGTTAAAATCTGCCTTTTTTTATAAAACTCCACTTTTGGAGAGTGATGAATCTTTGTTTTTAGTACGACACATATTTTTTTACAATGTTGACGTTAAAACTAAAATTTAAATTCCCCTTCCCAAGAATTTATCTACAACCTGTTCTTAGAGTTTCATAGAAAAAGCGTAAAGTCTCTAACCCTGTTTAGTATTATGTCATACCATATGTCAGTACTTCTATTGTATACGGAGTTAACACACAAAATATCCCGTTTCAATATGCAAGGTCAATGATAAATTTCTGAAAATCTGTGATTAGTTGACTTAGGAGTGCACCTTACTGCTCTGTAAGGGAAACCGATGATCACAGTCTCTAAGCCTGTTTAGTATTACGTCATATGGTATGTCAGTACTTCTATGGTATACGGAGTTAACACACAAAATATCCCATTTCAATATGCAAGGTCAATGATAAATTTCTGAAAATCATTGATTAGTTGATTTAGGGATGCACCTTACTACCCTGTAAGGGAAACCGAGGATCACGGTCTCTAATCCTGTTTAGTATTATGTCATATGTCAGTACTTCTATGGTATATGGAGTTAACACACAAAATATCCCGTTTCAATATGCAAGGTCAATGATAAATTTCTGAAAATCATTGATTAGTTGACTTAGGGATGCACCTTACTATCCTGTAAGGGAAACCGAGGATCACGGTCTCTAATCCTGTTTAGTATTATGTCAAATGTAGTACTTCTATGGTATACGGAGTTAGCACATAAAATATCCTATTCTCAAATTTTAATTTATACTTTTGTTAATAATTATTATCGAAACATTTATATAAATTAGATATTTATGTTGTTAATTATAAATTTAATTATTTACTATTATTAATGTAAACATACTAAAAATTATTTATTAATAAATTCAATACTCTATGCCATCGCCTAAATTTATGCATTTTACTAATACAAATAAGTTTATTAGTTGGTGTTGTTGTTTTAGGAAAACTTTAGGATAAAATTCACAGCGGTATCTCCTGAGGTGTCTATGTCGGAGTGAGGACTGGGTCCTCCAACACCTCACAGAGCTCCCTATCCGATAGCCCACCCACCAACGGTTTTACAGCGGAAAAAAGTCCGAGGTCCTTGAAATCCACCACGGAACTTTCGCTGGTCTGTGACGCTTTAGGGGCATCATGATCCTTATTTTTATTTTTGAAAGACATATAATTTTATTCCCTCGAGTTGATGAAAATGGAAAGTCGCCTTTGGGACACCCAGCTTTACCACAGGAAGGCTAAATAAAACTGATAGCCGCCTGGTATCCAGTGTCCGCATACTTAGGATTGATTAACCTGTAAGGTTTGACCTTACATAAAGGTTTTTTGTCAAGGACTTCTCATTAAGCGCCGTGCTTTAGCCTGTGTCGAATGGCAACAGTTACTAGTAGTCGCCACGAGGAGGCAGCACGTACACTTGTGAATACTATCGTACCCATCACGCAGCTGCCTAAAACATGACCAGAACATCTCACTTAGTGTACAGCCTGCTGAAAGGTTACGGACCTAGTAACCCTACTCAACTTTGGTCCCCTCCTCCAGTAGACGCCGAACCACCAATGATACAATCAAAAATTATTAGTTTTTAGCTTTGTCAATCAGATGGATGACATACAATAGTTGCAATTCGCTTTAAGGTTTAAACAAATGCAAATCTATCTATTAAGATACCTTAATGGTGAACGCAGTTCTACCTTAACGACGAATACAGTTCAACATTAACACAATTCGCCCATGTAAACAAATTTGACATTCAGGCTAAATAAATTTGTCCATCGAATGCCGAACGTGCTTAACAAGATCTGGAAAGTAAACCAAACGTATTTTTAATTAGGTTTTTCTCTTCTAATATAAATAAAATTGATAAATTTCATTTATTTAATTTTAACCGACACCTAAAATGAACACCGCAATAATTTTTAAGTTGACATCCAATAAACTAATAAGATTTTATAAGAATTAAAATTTATCTTTTTTCTTCATGATCAGGATAATAATTTTTAGATTTTTTTTTCTCTTTATCCGAGTACAATGTAAAAATAATAAGAAATGAAATCCGTTGTGAACGTGATCAGCAAATGAAATATTGCTTGCTATTTTTAAACGAATAGTAAATTATTACTATTTTTAGATAATCTGTATAATAGAAAATAGTTAAAATGGCAACAATGACAACGTATCACCTAGTTTCGTATAAGTGCTGAAAATGTAAGTAGCAAAAATTGAGAACACATGTCATTTATGTTATTACAAAGTTTTATACTCATCCCAACTGAATTTCCAACATCAAGGCTAAAATTTATCGTAAAAGTGGTGAAATGGGAAAATTGGTTTTATTTTTATTTTTTTTGTAAATCTCCAAATGGTTACAGGCAACCTTCATTTATGTTACACCGATAATTATTTCAATAGATTTTAGAGTTTACTGTGAAATTTAATTTGAATTTTGCACTTTAACAACTTTGCAAAATTTTTAAAACACAGAAAATCGTAATGTTCGTCGCGTTAATCGAGGTTCTGAGGTAATATACTGGGGTAATAATACAAACTAAAAATATTCAGGAAATAATACACGAATATTTAAAAAAAAAAAAAACAATTGCATGCCATAAAAATTGATTAATTCGTATACAAAACAAAATGAAGTAAACTATGTGGTTACAATTTACAGTTTAATTTATGTGGCATTGCATGAAACAAATTAAGGTTTATGATTAATTGCAAAGCGTCAACGACGAAATGTAACAAAATAAAAATGTATAATAATGTATATAGCAATGTGCATAAAAAAAATTAATTTAAACTATGCGATTTATTATACAAAAAAAATGTATTCAGGTGAATAAATATACTATATACCTGCACGAGTGTCAAAGCGACTAAATGTCTCATGTTTTGAATCACCAAGTAAAATCGTTATTTTTTTTTAGTTTTTAATTTTACGTTTTGTTACGTAATATTCAATGTAACTTTGAAAAAAGCTTTAACTGTACGGAAATTAGATTGGCCATCTGGTAACCACTTAGCCAAATTTATTTCTTTAAAAAACCAACAGCGATTGATGCTGTCCTCACGGCGGTAGAAAACGAACGTCCGCGGTTTTTGATCCCATTTCAAGGTTTGATTTTGGAAATGAACACTCCATAGTTTCATGCTCATTGGATATCGTTGACCTGGATCTGGTTGAATTGCCTATTTTTATTTGTGTGGCACGTAGGTGCATGACAATACAGGTGAATAGCATTAATACACCTATTGTTGATAGTGATACACCTCCTGATAGTGCCCATATCCAATATTGATGACCAGTTTGTCTGAGATACACTTGTGTACAAATGACTCGATATTGCTTTCTTTTACTAGCTGTCGGCTTATTTGTAGGTTGTGTAGAGGTCCTTGGATTTCCTGGGTCTCACTTCTAATTTCATTTAAGGTGGATGGTGGATTCTCTTTTTTGTTGTTTTGCTAAACCATTCGACTCACTAATAATTGTAAGTTATTCCCCACGCCAATTGTAAGTTATTCCCCACCTCGTTTGGCGTGAAGCCGTTAGAAGAGTGTACAGTGTTATTGTACAATGCAACAGACAATTCTATGGTCGTTATTGTGTTAGCGCTTGAGATTTTGTATTTGTTGGTGTTAAAAATCTCTATTAAAGTTGCGTCTGCTCTTTCTGTTTGTCCGTTGGATTCGGATAAGGTTGCATATTCCAATTTAATATTTAGTTTATTTAGAAAGTATTTGAATTGAGTGAATAGAAAAGAGGTCTCGTGAACTGAGACAATAGAATGTGGTATACCTAAAAGGGTAAAGTATTTTGTTAAGGCTGCTGTTACATCTGTGAGATTTTTATGTTTATCAAAACCATCTTTAGATGTTTTGGAAACGAATCAATTATAGATAGAAAATTGGTTTGGTTGGTACTGAATATATCATATATATAATAATGTTCTACTTATTTTGTACCCCTATGAGCTCTTTCGTTCTCTTTTACTATAATTGAATTTTGGCGGTCTTCGTTAGTCACATCTTCAACCATGCTGGTAACGAATACAAAGTGAACTTTTTGTGAGAAGTTTTCTCTATACATGCCTCCTGAATAATTCCGTATATGATTTCTGAAGCTAGGATTGCTGATTGCTTTCCGTTATGGAATCTTTTTAAATAACGGATGATATCTGCCTTTCCGAACTCGTTTTTTAAGATTATTGCTGTATTTACATTCGGAAATACTGAAAATTATTTGGTTATTATAGAAATTAATGGGGCGTTCTGCAAAATGAGTATAGTAATCATTCGAGGTGTTGGCTGAATGCACGGTGTCTGAGTCTGACTCACTATTTGATGCATTATTCAGCATTGAAGCATCTAGATTATGAAAATTGATTTCCTCTTGTTGATTTGGTTTAACTTCCTCCTGAGAGCGCCGGCTACAACGTTAGCTTTACCTTCCTTATAAATTACATCATAGTAATCAAAATTTTCCAACTCCAGACGCCATATAAGAATTTTCGAGTTCTTTTCGGAAGTCTTAATGAAAGTAAGGGGCTTATGATCAGTCACCAAGGTAAACTTGTTACCGTAAAGGTAAGGCTGATATTTTTTACCGCCCAGATTATAGCGAGCGCCTCCTTTTCGTTTGTCGCATATCGTATTTCAGTGTCATTTATCGCCCTAGATGCAAATGCTATTGGCCTTTCCAGTTTATCGTATATTTGTAAAAGAACAGCACTTAAAGCGTATTCGCATGCATCCATTGTCAGGATGAAGAGTTATAATATTTGATCTATAGCTTTTATATTTTTTAATGTTTCAAAGGATTTTACGTATTCTGGGTAACACCAAATTTTTTGAAATTTTGGAATAATTAAGAATACATCTTCGATGATATCCCGACAATCCGAGGAATTATTTGATCTGCTTTTGAGAGGTTGGTATTGGCCACTCAAGAATTTTTTTAATTTTGTTAGGGTTCGGTTTAACCTCATCTTGTGTGAATTCTGTTTCTCTTTTGAGAGAAATAAGTTCACACTTATTAAGCTGTATTTTCAGGTTGAATTGTGATAAGCGCTTAAGGACTTCTTGAAAATTTTTGATGTGGCGATCTAGATTAAAACCTACAACTATGATATCGTCCAGATATACGTAACAAATTTTTCCTATTAGTCCGTAAAGGACATTGTTCACGGCCCTTTGGAAGGTTGCGGGCACGTTTTTCAATCCGAATGGCATTCGGGTAAACTCGAGGTGCCCCTGATTGGTAGGAAATGCAGTTTTTTCTTGTGAATCCTTATCCATTGGAAACTGGTGAAAGCCCGACTTTAAATCCAAGGTTGAAAAGTAAGTGGATTTCGCAAGGTTATCCAGTATTTCCTCAATTTGAGGGATGGGAAATTTGTCATTGGTCAATAGTCTTCTCATTTAATTCTCTGTAATCAATCACTACTCTGACTTTCCGTATACCTGAAGCATCGGCTTTTTTTCGATACTACCCATATAGGGGAAGAGTAAGGGCTGCTGGAATTTTGAACAATTCCACTGTCTAGTAACTCTTTTATGTGACCTTCTACGTATTTTTTAAAATGGTGAGAATATCTGTCTGTTTTTGTGTATACAGGATCCTCATCTTTAGTATTTATCTTATGTTGATGATTGTTGTAGCAGATAGTTTTTCATCCTGCTTTAAAAGGACCTTTTGATTATAAATGGTGTTTATAAGAACCCTTTTTTCATGTTCGCTTAAATGTTCTGTTCGGATCATTTTAACTGTTATTTCTTGATTTATTAACTTATTTCGTTTAAGTATAATTTTGGAAGGCGTTTTGGTGTTTCTGGTGTGTTGGTTAAAATATTCACAGTTGTTTCAAACATGATGTTTTATTTTAATTCTTGGTGTTCTGACACTCGACTTCGACTTTGTGTTTCTCCAGTCGCCATTTGTTTTAGTTTTAAAAGTTACCATATGGTTAAAGAGTTTGTTTGGGTAATATTTCTGGAATTTAAAAATTTTGCCATTTAGTGCTACGGTATTTGTTTTATAATCAATTTTGGCATTCATGTAGGCCATATTGATTGTGAACCTAATATTCCATCGAAGTATTCGTGGAAATTTAGCTTGTAGTACTATAGTTTCGGCAGATTGTGACCGAAAAAGTTTATTTTTCCTGTGTTCGTCACTTCTTGGGTTCCCAAAAAATATTTTTGATTTTTCTGCAGATAATAGATAATTGGGTTATTGGGTTTGATACTGTTCTTATTAGCCCCCGTATCTATTAAAATTTGTATGCTTTGTTCTGTTATTTTATTTTTACATTTAATAAATGGAAGGAAGTTTGACCTTCTGAGTCCTACCTGAGGACCTGAGTGTGATCCTACCAAAACTTTTCGCTGTCTGGGTTTGGATCTGAATTTTCGTCGGAATTTACCTGTTTTGGCTCAAGATCTGGAACCGTTTCATGATGATTAAAGACCACTTCCATTGGTAAAGGTTCATTTTTCTCTTGTTACGGCCAACTTTGTTTTTTCATTTGTAAATTTACAGATTTTGGTTTAATGTCCCTTTTCTGCTGAAAATTGTTTTGTTTATTTTGGCTATTCACCTTTCTTGAATTGGTCATTATGATTTCATTTGAGTTAAGTTTACATAGAAAAGCGTAAATAAAAGAAAGCGTTTAAGGAAACCCTCTTTTTGGTATAGCCAAAATAGGGTTTCCTTAAACCGAAAATAAAAGCCGCATGCCATGAACCGTTGTAAACCGGATTCGGTCTGGCTTGCGATTTAATATATTGAATTATTTCTTTTATTTTATTGGAGAAAGTATGCACAGACATACTTTCTTCTTGTTTATCACTCCAAAGCTGTGACTTATAGTAAGGGAGTTCCTATTTGTCAACCAAGGCTTCGAGTAATAATTGTGATATTTACGTGAAATTAGCAAGGCATAGTATGTCTTTTGCCTCTCCCCCAATTTTATTTTTGACCACTTGAAGGTACATTTCAAATTGTTGAGGTGGGACCATTTACACAAATATGTTAAGTGTCTCTTTGGCCGTTTTTAGCCAAGAGGTCACTTGTTTTTTATTTCCATCGAAAGATGGAATGGATTTAATTGGATCAGGGATCCTAAATAAATCTAGTTGCATCTGCGAAATATTTTGAAACGGGGCCGCCGCAGGCATCTCTGTTTTTTGATTAAAAATTTGCGAGTGCTTGGTCGTATTTTACCTGTTTCTCATTCAAAAATGTAAGTTGCTGGGTAATGGCAACCAATTGAGCGAATATTTGCTCTAAATTTGCTTCTGTCATGGTTGGAGAGGTTTCTTCTTCTATGAGATCTAAGTTTCTGTTTTTATTAAAGATCTCGATATATTTCTCCCTTCTCAGATCAATTTCGCTATTTCGGGAAATCGTGGACAGTATTTTTATTTCGTCTTTTCGCGTTAAGCGACGGTTAAAGAATTTCCTTAATTTTTTTTTTTGCCTATCTTTTAGTGACTGTGTCTATCTAACTTGTAGTTTACAGTATTGAACTTATCTCATCTAGCCCCGCTAACCAGCATTCAGGCCGTTCTTTGCACCCTCTCAATCTTACTTTTATAAGTTACCTTGTCCAGAGCTGGCCACCAAACACCCACCCCGTACATGAGTACAGGTCTCACTACAGCGGTGTAGAGCCAGTGTACCGGCTTCAGACCCCATCTATGACCAATGGCGTTCCTACAGGAGTACAAAGCTATAGTAACTTTGTTTATTCTCTCCAACATATTGGGCCTCCAACTAAGCTTACTGTCCAAGATAATGTCCAGATATCTAGCACTATCAGTAAAAGCAAGTCTCGTGCCATTTAAGGTAGGAGGGACAACTACCGGGATTTTGTATTTCTTAGTGAAGAGTACCAGCTCTGTCTTGGACGGGTTAATACCAAGTCCACATTTGCCAGCCCATTTCGTAACGATGGTAAGCGCATTCTGCATTACGTCTACAATCGTGCCCGGAATTTCCCGGTAACAGCTAAAGCTACGTCTACTGCGTAAGCGATAACATCAATACCCTCTCTCTCCAATTCTAGTAGTAACCCGTTTACCACTATATTCCAGAGAAGAGGGGACAGTACCCCCCCCCTGCGGGGTTCCCCTAGTTACTCGCCTCTGGATGGTGGAGTCCCCCAACTTCGAGCTAACAGTCCTGCTTCCCAGCATGTAATTAATTAACCTTCTCAGAGGAACGTCCACCTCAAAAAATGACAATCCCTTCTTGATTGCCTCCGCTTTCACATTATTAAAGGCGCCCTCTATATCCAGGAAAGCCACCAAATAGAACTCCTTCGAATTAATCGATTTCTCAATCGTACCCACCAAGGCGTGCAGAGCAGTGTCCACAGATCTACCCTTTGTGTACGCATGCTGAGATGGTGCCCACTTCCTGGCACCTATTTTATCTCTAATCTACACATCCAGCAGCCTTTCCAAGGTTTTCAAAAGAAAGGATAATAGAGTTATTGGTCTTAGGTCCTTAGGATAGACATGTGAGCTTTCCCCCGCTTTCGGTATAAACACCGCATTGACCTCCGTGCAGTACCCAGCTTTAAACACCCTTTGCATATAGCTTGGGAATATAGGTACGGAAGAATAATTACTGAGTTGTTTTGAAGTTCCGCTGGTATAATTTGATCCCGACCAGCCGATTTAAATGGTTTAAGCCCCCTCAGTGCCCATAGGATCCGTTTCCTGGTTAAGATATCATCTGTGAACACTGACATGGATTCCTGATGATTGCTATGCACCAACAGGAACTCAAAGCACCCTGGGAAGTGTGTTTCGAAGAGAAGCTCCAGAGATTCTCCACTAGAAACTGTCCAAGATCCGTCCGGTTTTATCAAAAAACTGGGACTAGCTGTACTTTTGGGAAGAATCTTCTAAAGGCGGGATGTTTCGAATACCTCTTCCATTTTATCACAGAAGATTTTCCAAGACCTCCTTTGTGCCTTTCTTAATGCTTTCTTATAAATTCCGAGTTTCTCCTTATAGGAGTCCCAATCCTGAGCCTCCCTTGTATTTTTGGCTGTATTAAAAGCTGTCCTTCAAGCCTTACGATAGATTCCAAGTTCCCTGGACCACCATACTGGTTATTGCCTACCTCTAGGCTTAACCAGTGGGCAGGCAGCACGAAAGGACCGGTTGCATGCGCTAGTAACGCTAGCCACCATGTCCTCCAGCTCCCCAACGGTCGTCGGGGCTCTAGAGCCCTCGACGGCAACAAATCCTCCAGTAATTCCCCATATATGCTCCAGTTGGTCCTTCTAGGATTCCTGAAGGCTTCCCGGGTAGCAGGGTGAATATCGAGGCTATAGGTTTAATATCGATGATCAGAAAAGTAGTGTTCCTTATCCATCCTCCAATTTTTAACCATATGAATAATATTATTTGAGGCAAGGGTCACGTCTAGAGCCTCCTGCCTGTTACTAGTAATAAATGTGGGTTCCCGCCCAATATTACACACTGAAAGGTTAGTACTCATTTAATAATCAAAAAGCGACTCACCCCTTTCATTAATGTCCGTGCTTCACCAGATAGTGTGATGCGCATTAGCATCAACTCCCAGTACCACACCTACCTTTGATTGTTCCGCTTCACGGATCAGCTCCTCCAGGTTATCCGGAGGAACCTGCTTCTCCCGGTCCATGTAGGCTGAAACTAGCCAGAATCTACAAGTGCCTACTTCCAGGCTAACTGCAGTAGTGTCACCATTGCTGTATTGAGAGAGAAGGAAAAGATTAATATTATTTTTCCCAAGAATACATGATCTGATCTTCCCAGACTTACTAGAGGATATAATTTTGTACACCTTGGTTCTGAGGCCACAGATCCTGTTGTTATTAATCCAAGGTTCTTGGATTAGTATCACATCCTCACCCGAACTAGCCAGCCTGAGGAGTAGAGCTTCGTTATAATATTATTTGTCGGTATTTTGGGATGCGCCGGATTCGCCCGTCTCGCTAGCCCTCCTACCCTCTATACAGGACTTGTCAGTGCCCCCCCGTCTGGCCGGGCTGCCGAAATCCTCCTCCATTGGTACACCAGCTCCTTCGCTTGTGTGCTTCTCCTCATCTTCCAAGTGAATCCTTGCCAGACCGAGGTAGCCGGATTTACTCTCCCCCCTACCCTCAGCTTCTCCCCCCATGTTGCTGGTACCCCCTTTAGGCCTGGGTGGGTTGCTACCATCCTCCGGTTGGCCTCCCGTACACGCTTCCGCCCCTTCGTTTTGTGAAGGAGGGCAAGGGACTCCTTATTTATTACCATAATTGATAATTTGGAGCCCCCTTCGCCTCCTCCTGCTTGACGATCTTCCAATTTCCGGTCGGAAGATTCAGGTTACTGACCTGAATAATTTTCAAAGCCTCGTCAGGGCTAGCCGGTTCGGATGGCAGCCAGACACGTGCCCTTGGCCTGCTGGGAATTTCCTCCTGGCTAACTGCCGCAAGCTTTGCGACTGGCCACACCTCCCCTACTTTGGCTATAGCCTTTTTATAAAGATTCACAGATCTAGAGTCCGAACATGCAGTCATCTTCACACGCCCTTGATACCATTGCGAATCTCTGCAGGATGGGGGTGGTCCTGGATTTTCTCCCAGTACCTTTAAAAAGACGAGGTTGAGTGCATTATACACCAACTTTCATTTTTCCGCCGTGATGCTCCCATCTTCTTCACTTTCGTCAATGACGGCTAGCATCAACACATGCTCCCTCAGGACATCGCTAAACAGCTTTGTCCCTGAGTTGGAGTTTGGCTTCTTGTCAGTCAGCAACTTGGCCCGCTTGCTGTTGACTACTTCCACCTCGCCCTGGGACCGCTGTCTTTTCGACACATCTTTTCGACACACTTTTCGAAGCTACCGATATTCTCTATACTTCCGTGAGCTGCCCCTCGGGGGTCGCAGCCCACTTCTCGAGAATTCTAAATGCCGAGCGGCGATTTCTGTACCGCCTTTTCGCCGGAGGAATTTCTCTCGTCCCCCTCCCCTGCGCTGCGTTGGTACAGCTAACCCCGGGACTAGTGCCCTAGAGTCAACCACCTTTGCACCCTTCGAGGCCCCACCCGTCTGGTTCGAGGTACCTCCCTTCGCTTATACCGGCTTTTGAGGAGTGATCCTTTCATTAGATTCCCACGAGTATCGGAGAAATAAAGGTCCGCCTGCGCAGAGATCTGTATACGCAAGTAAGGCTAATTACAACTGGTGGTCGCCAGGTATCCAGAGGGCTCCGTTCACGACTGGGCTTTGTTAAATGGACCCCCAGCATGGCAGATCGTCAGCACGGGTCGCTTTACACCTTAATCCGGTCCATTTGCCATTATTTAGCGTGACCCGCCTTATACCTAGGGCACTTATTAACACCCGCTCAATGAGCGTGAACCCGGAGGCGACGGCAATTATAAGGCAAATGGCTATTAGGTAATATAAGTTTATTTCTTTTATCTTAATATTATGTAATGAACGTCTCTTCCGCCTTTTCTTTTAAATAACATATCACGTAACGACACTTGGAACCAGCATCATCACGACAGCAGTAATACGATTTACAACGAAAATCTATTTTTAGTATTATTTTTTATTTTTAAATTTTTTTTTGATTATTTTCAATTAAATTTTCGATACAAAATCGATACAAAAAGCGCACAGGCTCAGGTTTAATATTGATTGACAGAACATATAAGTGCTACGCACACGTTTCTGTCATCTCTCATTAATCTGAGTATCCGATTAGCTCGAATAAATCTATTGCGTTTTAAGTAGTGAATTATTTCAAAATTCAAGTGTGTGCATTACAAGATCGACACACAGCTGCTTCGACCCGAAATAAATTTAAATTATAACAAAATAGAGTAACCCAATTCGTCAAACTTGCGCACTACAAGATAGACGAATCTGACCATGCTCACTATAAGATAGAGGCTGAATTTTTTTTTTGTGTACTATAAGTTAGTCACAAAACAATTTTATAAAAACCCCATTACTAGTATATGAGAAAGAAACTGGGAGAGATCCACTATAATAACCGAAATATTGAAGAGGATTCAGTGGAAATACCAGAACTAGAAATGGATCAAATATTGCAAACACTAAATGCAATCAATGAAAAGCTTCAACAAGTAAGCGTAAAACAAAATGAGCACGACCAGGCACTGGCGTACCTCAATCAAAAGGTTGAACAACCAGTAGAGGAACCACCTCGTGAGGTTGTCAACAGGGGAAACGTTCTGGATCTGTATAGCATTACAGACCCCATCAAATCAATTCCCAGCTTCGATGGAAATCGTAAGCAATTAACGGCGTGGTTGAAGACAGTGAATGGAGGATACACTCGCCGTGTTTCAACCATTAGTACCGGAACAACAGTTTAGCTTGTATTTGCAAACTGTTAACAATAAAGTAGAGGGTAAAGCAAAAGACACACTGTGTCTTGCGGGAAACCCGAAAACGTTTCGAGAAGTGAAAGATATCTTGTTGGAGGCTTTAGGAGATCGACAAGAACTTTCATTTTATAAGTCGCAACTTTGGGCGACTAAGCAAACTGAAACCATGAGCATTCATGGATATTTCAATAAAGTAAAAGAGATGCAGAATATTAAAGCATTATCAAAACAAAATAAATTATATAATGAGTCTTGGGTTGCTATTAGTAATTTCATAGATGAAGATGCATTAGCTGCCTTCATCTTAGGACTAAGAAAACCATATTTCGAGTCCGCTCAAGCAGCGAAACCGAAATACGTCGAAGAAGCGTACGCCTTCCTTTGCAAGTTTAGTTGCAATGAGCAAATTTCAAACAGTGCAAAAAGGTCAAGTCAACCCGGCACCCAATTTGTTTCCCAGAAACAAAATACAAATAATATTGGCCAACAAAAAGCAAATGTGTTTCAAAATCGAAACAACCAATTTGACTCAAAGGGCGAAAGAAGGGGTTACTCAGTAAAATATAAACCCATCCCAATGGACGTAGATCTGTCAATGAGATCAAGAAATACGTTTAACAAAAATATTATAAGCAATCATGAGGTCACACAGGAGACACAATACCCTCCCCCAAGTGACACTGGACTCACAAGAGGATCCTGAGTCAAATGCGGAGAATTTTCAGATAAATCTGATCTCCGACTGATTAAAATTAAACTTTCTTCCATACCTACGGTGTTACAGCGATCAATTGAAACGCACAGTAACACTGTTAGTCGATACCGGCGCCAATAAAAACATAATTAGGCCAGGTATCATAACAAACGAATTTTTTAAAATCACTCCAAAAAATTCTTAACGAAACATAATAGTTACAAATATTCGAGGCACACATAGTATTGACAAAAAGTTCAAAAATCAATTTAATAGGTAAACACATACCCGTGCAAACATATTATGAATTACAATTTCATAAATTCTTCAATGGAATATTGGGTTTAGAATCCATGATTGGTTATAGGTCGAACTCAATATTGTTAAATAAACAAACTTTCAAGTATGATCGGCATTATCCGAAAAAAAATCCGAAAATGTATACCTAGATGACATAATTATAACCGGGTACAACTTGGAAAACCATATACAGAATATCAACACAGTACTCAAGAGGTTATCGCACTTTAATCTTAAAATCTAATTAGATAAGTGTGAATTCCTGAAAAAGGAGACTGAATTTCTCGGCCATATAATCACGCAAGAAGGCGTCAAACCTAATGCGGACAAAACTCAAAAGATTATAGATTGGCCATTACCGAAGAATCCGCAGGAAATTAAACAATTTCTGAGATTATCAGGATACTACAGAAGGTCCATAAAAGATTATTCCAAGATCACTAAACCTATGACCAAGTATCTAAGAAAAGATAAGATTCTTATCATAAAAGATAGAGACTATATAAAGGCCTTTGAGAACCTTAAAAACATTCTAGCTACAGACCATATACTAGCTTACCCAGAATTCACCAAACCATTTATTCTGACGACAGATGCATCAGATTTCGCTCTAGGTGCGGTCCTCTCTCAAATCCAGGATAATGTCGAAAGACCCATCAGCGAACACTTATTGCTACGGAAATTAATTACGCCACGAATGAGAAGAAGGCATTGGCCATAATAGTGCCGTTAAAAAGTTCCAACCTTACCTGTACTGTAGTAAATTCACGTTGGTAACTGATCGCAAGCCCGTAACATTCATAAAATCCTCAGAAAAAAAAATCGAAAATCCTAAGATGGAGACTCGAACTAGAAAATTATGACTATGATGCATGTATAAGGAAGGAAAAACAAATGTTGTGGCGGATGCATTAAGCAGACGACCAATAGAAGAGCTTAACGCTAATGAAAGTACGAATAACACTACACGTGGATTCGGAAGCGTCACTACTGACATAGAAAAACTGTCACAGAACTGCCCACTCTGCAGATACTTCGCTACTAACAGACACCAACTAATCTTTAGAGTTTCTAACATACGAGTAGATGTGGTTATTTCAGAAACTGTTTTTTCAAAGTTCAACAGAATAATCATATCAAAGCGATCATTCAATCTAGATGATATTACCCAGGCAATCAGAAATTATCATAATGGTAGACAAACTGCCATCCTTTCTCCAGAATGCCTATACCACCAAAAAATTCAAGATTCGTTCAGAAAATTTTTTTCCCAAAACGGTCATTTGGTTTTCACCACTAAAATGGCCGAAAACCTTACCAATGAGGATCGTCAGAACGCGATAATAATAAGGGAACATGAAAGAGCCCATAGGGGAATCAAAGAAGTGGAAAATCAATTAAAAAGCTTATTTTTTATATTGATAAATTATGCGCTTAATACCTAACCAGCATAGGAAACAAACTGGCTTAGCTAGAAAAACATACATTCAATATACATTTTTTTTTTTTTACAGCAGACGCTTGTGCAATTTTTATTCTTTTTTGTTATGTTTACAATATATTTCGACGTTTTGACAAAATTGTTGGGGCATAAAGATTAGACGCGGATACTTTTAGTTGGCGCGATTAAAATTTTTTAGCAATTAAAAATACATAGAATAAATTATATTTAAAATGAGTGTTTAAAACATCGTTTGGACAATATGTACCAAGTTTTTTTAGTACTTTTGCGGATATAACGGTATATGTCGTCAACCAAATATGCTTCCATGTATCATTTAAATAAAGTTAATTTATGATATGCAGTTCAATTTTCCAATGAAATATAAAAGAAATTTTATCTTAACGTCCCAGTCCCAGTGAAGCGTCGTTTAAAGATTCATGGTGTTTCAAATTCTCGAACTTTAAAAGAAAAATTAGCTTTTGTCCTACGAAATTCAAATTTTCTGCCCTAAGGCTCCAAACTGTCTTTTTGTCGGTTGTCAGTTTTCCTTTAAGTATGACTTATTATCATGAAATCACAAAGAAAAGTGATCAAATTACCTTGAAAAAACAGAAGATGCTCTTCAACTAAATTAATTTAACAAACTTTAGTACACTTATCATTTTTATTTTAAAAATATAAAGTATAATTTATTTTGGTTTAGAAATAAATACACTTTTTAAATTTTTTATAACTTTCAAAACTTACTAGTAAGATTTTCTCTAATATATTGAGGTTTTTAATTTGGTTTCATGCACGAATTTATTTTACTGCAGTTTTGGTTGCAATCAATTTTTCTTAAAAATAATAAAATGTTACATCGAATTTTTTTCTCTAAAATGTGCGCTTGCTTCTTATGCTGGTTTGTATGTTCAAACGAAGATTAATTTTCCTAAAATTAATTATAGTCAAGGTCAATGATATTGATATTTTATCTTTAATGACAATCATTGACTGCCAGCTAAAGTATCACTTTTCCGTTATGTCATTAAATTAGAACTAATTTAGCATAACAAATAAAAAGTTGATAAAGACAAGTAATTTTCATTAGTCCGCACTTTTACATTCAACCAAATGAAATTATTTATAAATACAAATATACGTAATATTTCCGATTTGTCGGCTTATTTATATGTTGTTGCTTAACTTTTCGGGTAAATATCTAAGAATAAGAAATTATTTTGTTATCGAAAACACAAAATCAAATTTTGAAAATAATAGCCTAAAAAATTTCTGTAAATCCAATTGCTTTCTATCACGCTCAAAATAAAAATTACAATCGTACTGTTTATTAATAAATAATGACGTTGATTATACAACATAAGTAGAACCACTAGGAAAATGCCTAATAATTATTGTAATGTACGAAGTAGCAGAGCACGCAGGGGAAAAAAACGTAAAAAGGTTATGAAATGAAATGTGTGTGTGTGTATGTTTTGTTGTTTCAAACAAGCAACCAAGAAAAACGTAGAAAGGTCGTGGATATTACAAATTAAGGGTGAAAGATTGTTATAAATCGTTTTCTTTTGGTAATTAACACTTTAATTGACCTAATGTTTCTTATAATTTACTTGCGTTTTTCTTTGCGGTTTATTTTTGGTATTATTTTCAGGTTTCGCTTGTTTTGCTGACTAAAGAATATGTACACGAATTTGATTTATGTGCCCGCACACCTATTAAAGATATTATTGCGCATCTTTGACCTATTTTTGCCTCTTGTTTTCTTTATGTTTTTGTATTTAATAATGATAATTTATATTGTACATAATTAAGGTTAAATAATATTCGTATAATTAACTTTAATTTAGAATTCTTCTTAATGTTCTATTGAAGGGTTTGATCAATGAGAACTACAGGAAGAAAACCTTTTTCTGAATAGCTGAATTATTCCATATACAATTTTATTTATTTGGGTTTAAGGTTAATGTATTTTATCTTTTTAATTATAAACAAAAGGATGTAACGATTGTTGTTTTATTATACATATTCTTTACTATTCTTAGGATTAATTGTAAAAAAAAAGTTTTTTTTTAGTTTAAATTAATTTTAAGGCACTGCTAGGTGAAGAGTTTGGCTAGGACGGTAAATTTTTCAAATAATTACGAAAGAGACACCTCACGGGCTACTTAGTGCTTGTTTGTTTAGGGATTAGTGTGCCTTTTGTTGGTTGGAGCTAGTCCACTAATTTGTGAAGTTTTTCCGAAAATCTTCTGAAAATTGTATACTCTATAAATGTATTGGTGCGACATTCGACAAGAGACTCTTCGACAAAATTGCCAATAGTCCTGGCAAATTCCAAGACAAAAATTTGAGGCAAATTAAAAATTAAAAATTTGGAACACATCGCTTTTCTAAATGGTGATAATCTCAATGACCATCGGTCTAGTGATGATTTTCTGTAATACAATACTAGGCCATTGCCAATAACCCAGACCAATTTCAACAAAAAAAAAAATTGGGGCGATCATATTTAAAATTGGGATTGAATAGAAATTCGTTGTTCAACGTGGAATATAGAACACATATCGCTTTCCTAAACGGTGATAATCTCATGACCATCAGTCATGAGCGATGACCTTCTATTGGACTGGACATTTGCCAACAATCCCGACCAATTTCGTAAAACGTATTTGGGGCTTTCTTACTTAAAATTAGGATAGAACGGAAAGTCGTTGTTGAACGTTGAATATAGAACACATATTGGATTGTGCTTTTTTAAACGGCGATAACCTCATTGATCATCGGTCTAGTGATGATTTTTTATTGGAATAGACTATTTCCAATAGTCCTGGCGAGCACACTTCATATAAGCGCTGGATAGAACATCGTTCTTGAATGTTTCTATTGTCATTATAATTTAATAATTTTTTTTTTTTTTTAATAAACACCTACAATAGTTTGTCAACCCTTTTTCTGATATTCCACTAAAAGCCCTTTAAATATTTTAAACACTAAATTCAGGTTTTATTGGTATTGCTTTGTTCTCCATTTGAATGGTTGCGAAATAGTCAATATTTGTTGCCACTTTAGAAAAATTAGGTAAAACTTTGCTAAACGATTGTCATTTTCCGCTTACCGTTGGTTAGTGCTGGGCAAAAATAACGTTTGTAGAGTATGCTTATAAAAACACTAACTTTTATTTATTTGAATTGTTTCTTATATACAGAAAATAATACATTTAATAACAACAGTATACAAATATGATACCTGTGCATCCGGTAGAACGGTTGATGCAAATGTATGAGAATTATGCATAATTTTTGCAAGTATGTAATAAAACTGTTCACAAGGTTGAACATACTCCGGGACCACATTGAGTTTGTAGTGTACAGAACTCTCCGAGTTAGCGCTGCTGTTGGGGTGAAACCAACTATGATATACGTTACTGCGTAGTGGTGCATGTCATGGTTTGATAAAGTTAGCACCTTGTAATTCAGCTATTTATTTATGGAGAACTATTTTGTACTTCCTTAAGGATAGTTGTATTGTAGGAGGTTGGCCAATTGATCGATAGATTGACTGCTGGTAGAAGTGACAAATCAACTGTGCCTTTAATGATTTTATGACGTGTTACTGCTTGTCCCGCCAAGTTTGGATGTAGGCATTGCAAGAGACGACATCACACATTGCTGCATGACAACGCAATGACTCAATATTATACGTCCAACAGCCAAGTGAAGAGCAGCTGCACAGTTCCCAGCCAAACACTAAATATTAACAACGCTCAAGTAGAAGAAGAGGCTTCGGAAACAGAACACGGATTAGATCAACAAGCCGTACAAATTAATCTTGCCACAAATCTCAGTTGTTTTTCTACTATATTACCAACCACTCTTGCTAAAGTGAAAGATAACTGTGGAAAATTTATGCTGTGTAGAATTCTACTAGATTCTGGATCCCAAGTATCATTCATTTCAGAATCATGTGTACAAAGGTTAGGTTTGCCAAGATCAAAAGCCAAATTAACAGTATCGGGTATTGCTACATCAAATCAGTTCACCAGAGGTGTGACCTCCATAGTCCTGAAATCACGGTTTGATACAGAAAGGACTTTTGAAATGAATGTGTTTATTTTAAACAAGTTGATCAAGTTGATCTCCCCAGTTGCAACTTTCAACATAAATAATTATGATTATCTCAGAAACCTTCAATTAGCCGATCCTAATTTTGATAAAATAAATGAAATAGACATTGTTTTAGGATCTAACAAGTTCTTTGAAATTCTAGAAAACGGTCGTTTAAAGGAGGATGATGGTAACCCGATAGCACAAAATACAGCTTTTGAATGGGTGCTATCAGGAGAGACAAGCAGCGAAAATTCCAGTATACATAACCTAAACATTACAGTAGATGATGACCGTATTGACAATATTTTACGAAAATTTTTCGAGTGTGAAGAATTGGATAATTCCCTCAACACGCAGTCTAACGAAGAAGAAGAAGCTATAGAAGAACATTTTAAATCAAACTTCACAAGAGAACCAGACGGTAGATACAAGGTGGCGTTACCATTCAAAGCGTCTGTCCAGTACTCGGTCAATCTGCATCTATGGCTATTCAAAGGTTGAAATCTGTTGAACGACGAATGCTGAAAGATCATGAATACTATATAAAATGCTGTATTCGGACTTCAAGAAAATTTATCTACAAGGTCATACGGCAAAAATCAATGAAGATGAAATGATACCTACCGATACTCACCATTGTTATCTGCCACATCATGCAGTTCTGAAAACGTCTAGCACTTCAACCAAGCTGAAAACAGTCTTGGATGGTTCATGCAAAACCTCAAATGGAATGTCGTTAAATGAGAACTTAATGGTTGGTCCCACGATCCAGCCAGCATTATGGTCAATTTTATTACGGTTTCGCACCTACCCAATCGCATTTAGTGCCGACATCGAGAAGATGTACCGTCAAATAAAGGTACGAGATGAAGACACAAACTTTCAAAGGATCGTTTGGCGGCAATCCCCTGATTTGCCCATCGAACATTTTCGACTACAAACAGTAACTTATGGAATGTCGGCCGCACCGTTTCTAGCCATTCGATCGTTGTGCCAACTAGCAATCGACAATGAATCAACATCTCCGCGATTGGCCAATATCATCAGAAAGGATTTTTACGTCGATGACCTATTGACTGGTGCAAAAGACATCAATGAAGCCGTCAACCTCAAGCAATAATTGGTACTATTACTAGATTCGGGTGGTTTTCCGCTGAGGAAATGGGTTTCCAACATTCCTGCACTGTGTGACGCTGCAGATCCAATCACCATAGATGACAATCAGGCTACAATTAAGGTTCTCGGGTTAGCTTGGGATCCTAAAAATGATGTCTTTCAATTCAATGTAAAATTAAATAATAACATTCAATACACGAAACGAACTCTTTTATCTGAATCATCGAAAGTGTTTGACCCTCTTGGTTGGCTTGCTCCATCAATAATAACAATAAAAATACTTTTACAGAAATTATGGTTATGTAAACTAGGTTGGGATGACGAACTACCGTCAGATACAACGAATCAATGGCGTCAACTGCGAGATAATTTTGAAAAATTTCAGTTAATCCAGATTCCAAGATATATTCCATGGAACACTGATTGCATTCAGTTTCATGGATTCTGTGACGCGAGCGAGGCAGCATATGCGGCTTTCATATACAGTAGAATTAAGGATACAATTGGAAATATCCAAGTAAATCTCCTGACATCGAAAACTAAGGTGGCGCCGTTAAAGCAGATCACACTACTCAGATTGGAGCTTTGTGCAGCGGTATTATTGAGCAGACTATTCAACAAGGTGAAAAAGGAGTTTAAACAATTTGAAGTCAAGGAATTTGGTTGGACTGATAGTACCATCGTATTGGCATGGCTGTCAGCCGAACCACGTCGATGGAAAACATTTATAGCCAACAGAACATCGGAGATTCTCTGCTCTTTACCACTAAGCAAATGGGATCATGTAAAGTCAACCGAGAATCCGGCGGATTGTGCAAGTCGAGGCATTAGTCCAGAGGCACTAAAATCATCCGAGTTATGGTGGCACGGACCAAAATGGTTAAAAAATCACGAATCATCCTGGAATACAAGGTCAACATATCCATCAAATACTGAAGAGATTATGGAAGAAGAACGCAAAAAATGGGGACAATGTTTACAAATCCAAACATCAAACGAGACAATGGAAATATTATTTGAGCGAATTTCTTCTTGGCGAAGAGTTCGACGTATACTAAGCTATTGCCTACGTTTTATCAGCAATACTCGGGAGAAAATTAAAGAAAAAAGAAATTATGGAGCCATCACAGTCAGAGAGTTGCAATTGGCGGAACGAGCTTTGATATTATGGTGTCAAAAGAGTCACTACAAGGAAGAAATAGCAAACCTAGCGAAATCGGGTTCGTTGTCAGCAAAGGGAAAATTATTGACACTGTCACCTTTCATAGATGGACAAGACATTCTCAGAGTTGGTGGTAGATTGCAGAACGCTGAATGTTCATATGACACGTAACATCCAAATGATAGTCACGTATTACCATTCCAAATATCTTCATCCTGGTGCATCCTTGTTATCCTCACTACTCAAACACAAATTCTGGATTGTTAATGGCAGAAGTATGACCAGAAAAGTTGCACACAAATGTCACGTATGCGTACGGCAGAGAGCAGCTACGAGCAGGCAATTAATGGGCACATTACCAACGTCTCGAGTAACCATATCCAGGCCATTTAGTCGAGTTGGTGTAGACTTCTGTAGGCCAGTTAACATAGCAACCAAAAAGGGGAGAGGAGCTAAATATGTGAAGGCGTACATATCGGTCTTCGTGTGCATGATAACAAAAGCCATACATTTGGAAGTCGTATCCCATTTAACTGCTGAAACATTTTTGGCTGCTCTGAAAAGATTTATTGCGCGACGAGGTCTACCAACAGAAATCAATTCTGATGAAAGTTCTTCTTGAAATGAAGTAAAAGAGCAAGGAGAGAGAATTTTTTGGAGTCTTTATCGAAGTAAAAAAAATATAACACTAGACGAACACAGATTTCATATGTTTTAGCATTCGCTTGCTCCAACAGCTGCTGCTGCAGCATAACACTCATACAGAACATATTATCAGGTGAAAAAATGGCTTGGCAATGAAATTTTTTTTGAAGAGTCGAGGTGGGAAAAGCGGAGATATTCTGCAACCAGCCCAAACGTCTTTAGATGCCACATTACATTAGATTAAAAATACCCCTTTCCATCCCTACAGGTTTCCGCGGATTCGTAAAACTGTTCAAATTTTTTGTTTCGTGAACTTTGGCCTATTTTGAAAGTATAACCAAAGTTTAAGGTCTGGTAAATGTGCAAATCGCATTAGAATTGCGTTCAATTTATTTTTTGTTGAATACAGTGTTACAAAATATTTTGTACACTCGCACAAATTTTTGTTTTAACAAATTTTATTAAGAACTTCACACATGTCAAATAAATACTTAATCTTGAATTTTAGATTGGCATTGTGTAGTAATAAAATTTATGAATTATTATTATTAAGCGCACATATGTTTGTTCATCAATCATTAAATTATTCGATCTTGTCAGAATTCGAGTACATGTTGTATGGAAGTAAAAGTTGTTTACCTAAAAACCGATTATCAATCAACAGCAATAATCTAAATTTGATTTTCTACTTATTCTATTTTCAGTTCCACATCGATAAAACAAATATATTTTTCAATCCAAAAACCATACACATATATGTATATGTATGAGTATGTATCTACATACACTTGTCTGAAGAAGACGAAAATTATGATGTACAACTGCCACCTAGCATAAATTTAGCATAAATGAATATAAATATGTTTTTCATATTTTTATTTTCATTTTTTAATAGAAAAAAAATGTTTTTTTTTTAACATGATTTTCCGACATCGAAGAGACAAAGAAGAAAATCTGAACATCTCTAGAACTAAGAGGAGTCTAGTGTACGACACATATTATTACATATTGTTATGTTGACCCTTTTTTTTTTTTTGTTTGTCATAAATTATACCAGTTTTTCCAGAGTTGAAAATATAAAAATTACTATTCAGGGAATGTGATGTACAGTATCCCATAATGTAAATTCATTTCGTTGTTTCTTGTTTATGAGTGTGTGTGTGTGTGTGTTTGTGTGTATATATTTTGCTGCTTATGCTACAGAAACTTCTACTTTTATAAAACATAATTTTTGCTTTCCTCTTTTTTTTAAGTCTAATATAATTTAAACAAAAAATAAGTAACATAGTTAAGCTGTAATACCAAAAAGGATGAACATTTTATTTTCATTTCCTTTTAGTTTGTTGTTGCTTGGTTCTTAGTAAAATTGTTTCACTTTTCTTATTTCCATAGTAAAATGTTTTTTTGATGTACTCGTTATGTTATAGAGGAAATACTCTACATACTATGTAAAATATACAACTTTAAGCAGAAGCGAATTTTTTTTTTTTGTAGCTATTTTATCCTCATTCAAATGATATTATATTTCCATAGGTTGCATTACGAAAAAAAAAAAAAAAGTGTAAAAGAAAACTCGTAGATAAATTCATTCAAAATTACACCTGAGATTATATCTTTTCAGTATTTTTTCCGGTTTTAGTTTTTGGAATATATTATTTAATTATTATTAATAACATGCCGTATACACATATACGTAATCGTATATGTGTTAAGCGCAAGGACTTTTCAATGACAAAACAACAATTCAACCGTAAATTCCAACGAGATTCTTCGTAGCTGAAGCATGAATCATATCCGCACATGAAACAAATTTATTGCATGGTTGAACTTGAAAAGTTCGAGAACGACACTCAAGTAAAAAAAAAAAAAAATCTTTTAAGCCAGCTGCTTATGTTTTTGTGTTTCATATAATATCATAAATTAGTTGGAACTTGTTTCGCGAAAATCGACAAGATTTGTTACTGTAATGAATATCACGGAAGATTTACAATTTTGGTTAATCATTTATTCTAACTAATTTTTCCGTCTATGAATTAAAATAGGCAAAGATTTATATAAGAACCTTTGGATTAAAAAGTTAACTATTTAAGAATTTCTCAAAAGTTCTGCTAAAGTTTAACATTAATATTTAAACCTAGATTATTGTGATTAACAATTTAAAAGAGATTAAAAGTTAGAATTTGTCATAATTTAATATAAAACAAAACAAGTGAAAATCATAATTACGAATATTGTTACAGAAACACTCTCTAGAAAAGGTTTTATATAGTAAAACACAATTATTTTGGTTTTGTCACTTTCTTAATTCTTGATATTTAATTTTATTTGAAATTGAAAATATAAAGAGCTGAAACCTCATAAGGTGTTCAGAACTTCGGTCTTCATTAATTCAATTCAAATAATTTCAAAATCCAATTTGGTTGAGAAATAGGCCAGTTCCATCATACTTGGCCATATTCCAGAACATTATTCAAAAATAATTTTAAAATCCCATTTCCAATGCACATGCCGAATTTCATCATTATTGGTAGAGAAATAGGCAATATTCCAGAACTTCTTCCAAAAATCATTTTAGAATCCCATTTTCAATGGTTGAGAAATAGGCAATTTCCCTCATACTTGGCCATGTTTCAGAACTTAATATAAATATCATACACATATGATGTACATACATACAAACACTCACTTATATAGATTGCTCAACTGCTCACTAAACACTAATCCAAATCCAACTCAACCCCAATTCAACTCGCAAACGACCCCCAACTCAACCCTCTGCCCAAACGCAAACTCTCTTTCAATTCAATCCTGAAACCAGCATACAGTGCTGGTAAAAAAAAATTGGGCAAACAAATTTATTGCAAATTGGAGTCTTTTTTTGCTAAAATTACAAAACTTTTGAAAGCAATTGGTTTATTGTTTCATTTTAAATACATGTATGACGTAATTTTTTGAAAAAAAATTGACCTGCAATTTAGGGGCAAAACACCGAAAAATGCCAAAATATTCAAAATACGTTGATTGGTGTTAAAGTAATGTAATAAATTAAACACTTATTTTTTATTTTTTTGTTTGTTTTGTATTGATTTATAGAAGTTCAATCTTTCATATTAATATTTTGTTGGACCGCCTTTTGCTTTTATTACATCGGTACAACCCCGCAACTGATGTGCAAAAAAATTGGGCAAGCAATTATTTTTTTTTACGCCTACCGTTCTTGGCTGTCATTAGGGTGCAGATGTTTTATTGCCTGTAATTTATTTTTTAGTATAAATAGTGCATATTTTGTAAGATTAAGTTATTCTGTAAGTGATCCTAGACAAATAAAGAATAAAGTGCAATTTTAGTTAAACAAATGGAAAAAGTTAGTGACCAGTGTAAAAGCAATATGTTGATTTTAGCGCGAGAAAATTTAACCACGTGTAAAATAGGTGAAAGATTAAACATTCCTAAAAGTACTGTCGCGTGGAATATTAAAAAAAAATCGAGAGACGGGCGGTACACAAAGAAAGAAAGACTCTGGAAGGCCCAGAAAGACAACGCCAGTGGAAGATCGTTTTATACTATTACAAAGTCGTCGGAACCGTTTTAAAACTTCATCGAACATAAGACAGGATCTTGAGCGAGCAAAGGGAAAACAAATTTCAGCCAGCTTAGTGAGAAAAAGAATTGTTAAAGCTGGTTTGAAAGCATTTAAACCGGTCCAGAAGCCTGAGTTCACATTACGAGTGAAAAAAAAACGTTTGCTATGGGCCCAGGAGCATGTTAATTGGACTCCAGAGATGTGGAATGATGTGATTTTCTCCGATGAATCAAAATTCAAGCTGCATGTTGGAGATGGAAGAATTCTCGTAAGGAGAAAACCTGGCGAGAGACTTAGCAACAAATGTCTTTTAAGACTTCCACCGAAAAAAGAAGGAGTTATGGTCTGGGGATGATTTCTGGAAATTAAACCGGTCGATTGTGCTTCCTTAGTTCCAGCGTTACAGCAGCTGTTTATCTGCAGGTCCTTCAGAACGAATTTGAGCCTTCTGCGTTAAAGCTTTTTGGCGAGACTTGCAAATTTATTTTTCAACAGGACAACGCTCCGTGCCATACCGCCAAAATTGTGAGTTATTAATTTTGAATTGTAGATAGACAAATTGGCTTTCAGATAAACATAAATAATTTGTTAAAAAATTGTTTTTTTATTTCTTATCTCTTCATTTAAAGGTAAATAAGTACTTCGAAGAAAAAAGTATCGATGTGTTGAGCTGGCCCCCGTATAGCCCAGACTTAAATCCAATTGAAAATATTTGGTCTATAATAAAGCTAGAAGTAGCAAGGAAGTGCCCAGAATCGATTGAATCTTTAAAAAGTTTGTTGATGATGATTTGGGAATCCATATCTCCTGCGACTTTGAAAAATTTATCAAATTCAATGAATCGGAGGTGTATCGCTGTAATAAAAGCAAAAGGCGGTCCAACAAAATATTAATATTAAAGATTGAACTTCTATAAATCAATAAAAAACAAAAAAAAAAATAAAAAATAAGTGATTAATTTATTACATTACTTTAACTCCAATCAAACGTATTTTGAATATTTTGGCATTTTTCGGTGTTTTGCCCCTAAATTGCAGGTCAATTTTTTTTCAAAAAATTACGTCATACATGTATTTAAAATGAAACAATAAACCAATTGCTTTCAAAAGTTTTGTAATTTTAGCAAAAAAAGACTCCAATTTGCAATAAATTTGTTTGCCCAATTTTTTTTTTACCAGCACTGTATATAAAAATTGGTAAATATTTCTGTAACCATGTATTTTGGGTCAATTCGTATGGCAGCTAAGCTTTTCAAATCTCGGCCTTGAGCATAGGAACAGATTGGCAAAAACAGAAAAATCTAAATCGAACAAGCCGTTCTCGAGATACCATGGGTACAGAGTTACAGACATCCAGACAGACGGACGGATATTTTTGCGTTTTTTAGACTCACTGACTTTCAAAACGTCGAGAAAAGTGGTTTTGAACGGCTACATGAATTAAAAAATGCTGAATTAAAAAAGGTATTTTTGCTGAATTTAAATAAGCGTTTTTAATTCATTTTCAAACTGAATTAATATACATATATGTTTATAAAATGAAATAATATAAGCCTTTTTTATTTCGTTTTGGAAATGAATTTAGATATTGCGTGTACCGAATGAAATTTGTGATTTGTAAATGAATAATTAAAAATAAACGGCAATAGATAATCATTATTATTCTTTTATTGTTATGTTGTACATATTGCAAACTTATTAATTAAAAATAGCCTTTTGGACTTTTTGTTCATTTTACGGCGAAAATTCACTTTTCCCGAATGGAAGCCGTTAGCTTCTGGATGATATCTGCCAGTGTCTCTGGCAGATCCCCGTTTCCATCTGTAAAGTTGTCAACAGTTATGGTAGTAATTGATTCGTCCAGTTCTTCATCTTTCTTTCTCATGTGATATTGGGGACTTAGAAGTGTCGAGAAATGCATATTGACGTAGGTCTCGTCGTCCATTACGATACAAGAATATTTCCATTCGTTCAACCATTTGTTAAAATTCTTTGCTCGATCTACCCCTCTATTAAATTGGTGAACACTTCTTTTATGAATTTTGACTTCTTATGTGTTCGTAGATTATTTCTGGTTTTAGCTTATTCCACCATCGATTTGGTTGTTTTGGTTTTTCTGGCCAAATCCCGCACAGATATCGAAGGATGTTTGGTAATGACGCTTACAATTTTCTGATCCAACATTTTATTTTGAGCACCTTTCTTTGCCCTTTCTCAGCAATCCTAGCACGCCGACGATTCTTCAATCTTGAGGCAAAATTAAGTCGAGATTCTGAGCTTCGCGAATCATATAATGCATTCATGAGTGAATATGTGTCACTTGGCCATATGGAATTAGCCAAGGCGATTGAATCAAATCATTTTTATCTATCGCACCATTGTGTGTTTAAACCTGACTCTACCTCTACTAAATTGAGAGTCGTGTTTGATGGCTCAGCTAAAACTAGCTCCGGCACGTCTCTAAATCGAATTCTAATGTGCGGTCCTGTCATTCAAAATGAACTCTTCTTGATTCTACTTCGAATACGCTCACATACATATGCAATAAGTGCAGACATCACAAAAATGTATCTTCAGATCGAAGTCCATCCGGATGATCGAAGATTTCAGTATATATTTTGGCGGTTTGATCCGAAACACCCGTTACTAACATATCAGCTCAAAACGGTCACATACGGCACAACTCCGGCGTCCTTCTTGGCTACTCGTTGCCTTCGTCAACTGGCTCTAGATCATGAGTCAGAATTTCCAATGGCGAGCTCTACAATTGCCAATGATATATATGTTGGCGATCTTCTGAGTGGACACATATCCTTCATTCTTCAATCTGCTGGTATGTCACTCTATAAATGGTGTTCAAATGAAACCTCTATACTTGCCGATATTCCCGTTGTTGACCGTGAACAATTTGTGCAAATAGACGATCATGAATTTATAAAAACTTTGGGTTTATATTGGCATTCCAATTCCGATACGTTTCGTATTAATGTCAACCTTGGAAAGGAATCTCCGAAAATAACAAAACGCACAGTTATTCGTTTTGTTATTTTGGTCTGATATCGCCGGTAGTCATACTAGGTAAGATGTTTATGCAGCAATTATGGCAACTTAAGCTACATTGGGATGAAAGTCTGCCCATGGATCTACACATGAATTGGCATCATTTTCGAAAAAATTTACAAAAACTTCAAGGGTTTTACATACCGCGACATATATTCAATCATTGTCGAACTCCAAGAAATATCCAAATACATGATTTTGCGGATACTAGCCAGAAAGGTTACGGTCCTGCAGTCTATGTGCGAAGTTACACCACCAATGGTGTTGCCGTTAGACTATTGTGTTCAAAGTCTAGAGTCGCTCCCGTTAAACAAACGACTCTACCTCGACTTGAGCTTCTAGCTGCTCAGTTGTTGTACTGGCTTAACGCATCGTCTGATCGTTGGAAAACCTTCGTTGCTAACCGTGTGTCTAACATTCAGTCTTTGGTTGCAACAAAAAATTGTCGCCATATCAGTACCAATCACAATCCGGCCGATTTGATTTCGCGTGGAAGACTTCCAGAACAACTAATTATTTCTGAATTATGGTGGAACGGTCCGAGTTTTCTTCAATTACCTGACGAATCTTGGTCCCAATCGTTTGTACCATCGAAGGAAATCGAATTATCAGAACAAAAAAAACCTACACAATTTTTAATTGCGATAAGCTCTACAAACATGATGAACACCAATCCATGCAATTAGAAGACATAAAAGAGATGTTTCTTCGTATACACGCAAGAGGATCATTTCTCACTATACAAAATACTATAAGTTACGTTTTGCGCTTTATTTATAATACGAGAAACCCTACTGCTCGTCACTCGGGTCCGCTTTCTTCCGCTGAAGCCGCTAATGGGCTCCAAGCCGTTATATGACTAGTGCAAATTACGTCATATTCATATGAATATTATGGGCTTCAGAATCCTTTATTTAGCGTTCGCGATCCAAAATTAAAGTCGTTATCATTGTTCATGGGTGATGACAAAATCATTCGTGTTGGCGGCCGATTAAAATTCTCTGAGTTGTCTTACACATCAAAGCATCCGGCATTGCTTCCACCGAATCATTTCTTTACACAAGCAGTTTTTTTATTTATTCACAGAACATACCTACACGTCGGTCCAAAAGAGCTCCTTGCTGCCGTCCGCTGTAACTATTGGCCAATAGATGGGCGTCGCCTCCCTCGAACTGTGTTTAAAAAATGCGTGAGCTGCACTCGAGCAAGACCTTCCGTTTGAAAGAGTTAATCAAGCGTATCCTTTCTATTACATGGATGTAGATTACTGTGGCCCATTTTACGTGCATTTCACGATTCGCGGGCGAGTACTGATCAAGGCCTACTTAGCTGTCTTTGTTTGCTTTGTCACAAAGGCCGTTCATTTGGAGCTCGCATCGTCGCTTTCAACGGCATCCTTTATGGGTGCTTTAAAAAGATTTATTGCTACACGGGGTCTACCGAAGAAAATCGTCTCCGACAACGGCACCAACTTCGTCGGTGCCAATACCGAGCTACATGAATTGTTTGAATTCCTTCAATGCTCCGCACTCAAATCCGAAATTCAACTCATGTGTGATTGCGACAAAATTGAATGGTCATTTGCTCCACCGGGCTCACCTCACTTTGGTGGTCTCTACGAGGCCGCCGTTAAGTCGGCAAAATATCATCTTCGCCGCTTAACGCTAAACGCCAAACTGACGTATGAAGAGCTCAGCACACTGATTAAGCAGGTCGAATCTGTTTTGAATTCTCGGCCGCTTGTTCCAATATCTACCGATAATGTAACTGAGGCACTGACTCCAGGACATTTCCTCGTTGGTCGGCCCCTTAATTCAATACCAGAAGTAGGATCTTCAAATTCTAATCTATATCATATTACACATTGGAATCTTACAAGAGGTATATTTCAAAACTTCTGGTCCCATTGGTCCAAGGAATATATCCAAGAACTCCAACATCGCCATCGTTGGACAAAAGAAGCACCAAATGTTAAAATTGGTACAATAGTCATCATCAAGGAAGACCATATTCCATCGCTCAAGTGGCAATTGGGCAAGATAATTGATACCCATCCTGGAGTTGATGGCCGCGTCCGCGTAGTAACTATTAAAATTGCGACTGGTGAATGTAAACGTGCTATTACGAAGATCGCACCATTACCAATTGATCCTATTCATTCCAAGGATCAAGGCGGGGAGGATGTTAATGATCGGCAATCAACTTAAAGGGTTATTATTTTTTGTTTGGTGCAACTGTGATATATTTGCTTGGTTGTCACTCCGTTTCATTTTGTTTGATTGTGTATTGGTAATAAAGGTTAGTGCAAGCGGAGTGGCAATCAAGCGAGTGTACAGTAAATGGTTTTTTATTTTTTTTTAGTATTTTTTTTGGTAGTTACTTATCAGCCGGTGTGCATTTAACATAAAATTTAATAAAATGTAAAATTATAATTGTAGTTAACTTAATAAATATTATAAATTAAAATCAAAAATAGAATATAATATAATAAATTATAATTATAAATAAATCAATAAATATTGTTAATAAAAAATGAAATTATAATAATCCAACGTAAAAGTGTAATTTTTTTCAGTGTTGCATTAATTTTCCCCTATAAGTGATATAAGTGGCAAAAAGAAAAAGGGCTAAAGGGTGGAAATTGAATGTGCAGAGTTATAAATAGCACGCCTGAGTGATTCACTCAAACTTAATAATTCTTCAACCTGGGAGAAAAAAGCTTCTCCCTACAATTAACACTGACTTTTTTTGCTAGGCGGATAGAAATTAATTTCTAGTTTTGCCACCCTTTCTGTTAAGTGACCAAGTGTCTGTTGAATATTAATAATTTCAGGGCTCTTAGACTCGTTATTAACTTCTATCTGTTTGTTGTTTTGGTTTGATTCGTCAGCAGATAATTTGGTGATTTGCGCATAGGATAATCCAACTGTGGATGTTGTGATTGTTGTTTGTGGTTTAGCAGCTTTGCTTTGTAATCGCTGTACTACTCTTGTTCTATTATTCTGTTGACTTTTAATTTTGTTCTGATATACACAGCATCCTTTATAATCTGCAGTATGTCCTTATTGTTGACAAAGAGCACATGAAGGCGCGATATCTGGTTGTTTTTTGCTTTTTGTCGTGTGATGACCTCCAGCACATGTAACGCATTTGGTTTGACGATAGCAAAATCTCTTGGTATGTCCAAGTTGTTGACAATTCATCCATTGTGGAATGCCCCTTGTCTTGTTAGGTGGCTCAATTTTAACTATACAGTACGCAAGTTTCTTGATGTTGTATACTTCTTTATTGTTGTCTTTTGGTTTTAAGTCGATGTAAAACAATGGAAAGTGTTTCCTGTCTTTTACACCATTAGTTGTGACCATTTTGTATATGTTAGTAATACCTGCGACTTCATGTCCCATTTTTTCTAAGTCTGCTTTAATTACATCGTGACTAATGGAAGGTGGTAAGCCTCTGATAACCACTCTATAAGCCTTTTCGCTCTTCAGCTATTAGGCGTTATATTCTATATTTTCTGATTGGTTGCTGGGTTCTTTTTTTAATTCTTCCAGTAATTTTTTGACATTTCTGTAATCATTGAAAGGTGATTAATTCTAGTGGCGCGTGCCCATACAGCTAATATTTTCATTTATGTTTATTTACAAAACTGTCTCTACTCAAGTTTCAGTAAATAAACATAAAAATATTTCTTCTTTCTTAACACATACGTGTGTGCACAAAATTGTTGTTTTTTTTTGTGTTGTTGCTATTTTCTTTTGCGTTTATTCGTCTGAGGTCATTGTCAACTGGGTTGAATTCCATCAGGTGAATAAACGTGAAAGCACAGTTTTTTGCAATTTGGGCAATTCATGTGTTTATACAAGATACAAAAACGAGCCAAATATTTGCAAATTTTTGCATATTAGCTTATCAACGACATATTGGGGCTGAGCGAATGTTCGTCAAAGAGGATAGATGTGTTTTTTCTATCCTCTTCAAAAATTTAATTTAATTTAATTTTTATTTTGTTTTATTTATGTAGTTTATATAGTATATAAAGTTTAATTTTAATTATAATTTTAATTCTATTTAATTCAGTTTTTAGTGAAATAATAATTAAAGTGGAAGTGAAATAATTTAAAGTGTAATTTTGGAAAATGCAATCCACCGGGATGCATTTATCAGGCAATGTTTTATATTTATAGATAAAGAAATGAAAATTATTGATTTCTATTGGGTGCATGTTTTTAACGTGTGTGTGATTGGATTGTACATGATTTTATTACTAAAACCTAATAATTGGATCGTATCAAAATAGTTTTTAACGTAAATTAACATACGTCGTAGTTAATTTCATATTCGATTTTATATTTAAGCATAATTGAAAGCCTTCTTGCAAGCCAAACAAAGGTGTTTATACATACATACATACGTATAAACATTTTTGTGGGTTTCGGTTCTTGGTTTTTATGTTATGTACAAAGTATAATAGACAGAAATACATTCTTGAAAATTGATACATGACAAAGCCAACGAAATGTTTGTACGGGCCGCCTCGTTCGCTCTTTACGCGGATCCTATTACGGAAATGTACTATTTATTATTGGTTTTTGCTATGTATTAGCTAAGCAACAACAACAAAAACAGAGACTTTTTTGTGGGTGTTAGTATAGTTGTTCCCAATATTTTTCTATATCTTGATATATAGATCAGGATTGTTTTGTATGTGCGCTGTAATGGTATTAGCTGTATATAAAATAGCGAAAACATGATAAGTCTTTTGCTACGCACATGGAAGATTGTAGAGATATTTGCTTTTAATGTGTGTTGGTGGTTTAGTATATAAGAATCTGTTGTTTTTATTCTATTTTGTTATTTCCCCTCTTTTTGTTTTTGTATTCATGCAAAACCTGCTAAAATTCTCTTTAGAAAGCCTGATGGTTTTGGTGATACGCAGACACATATTTATATATACCAACCTTTAGCCGTAGTAGTCACTACGAAAAACCATATAAAAAAAATTCAAATTTTTTTGTTTCTTACCACTACTAATTCCAGTTGATATCACACACTACTTAATATCAACTAACAATTGAGCATTTTACCACAGAAGAAAGATTAACCAAAACAGTCATAACGCTGTTTTTGTATGGAAAAATTTGGACTCATTTTTTTGACCTTGATTTGCCGAAGGTAAGAGAAAGTTGGGTTATGTATTCTTTGGTTTACTGGTTTTTATTTGAAATAATAAAAATTGAGAATCCTTAACAGTATAGTTAGTGAAATTATATGACAAGTTTTGTTTTGACAGCATAATTTGTATTAAATATTCAAAAAATTCATAATATTCGAAAATAATTATGCTTCAATGTCCAAAAAAGAAGGTAAGATGAAAAAAAAATTGATCCACGCAATGTCTATTCTGGTTAATCTTTCTTCTGTGATTTTACTCTCTGTTGTTTGTTCTTCTTCTACAACAAAACTCAATTTTACGAAATGTCAAAATCAAAACCATAACCTGCTAAAATTCAGGAGATTATGATCAAAACTCAAAAATCGTGAAGTTGAAACACTATAAGAAATTAAAGTAAGTTTAAATGATTTTTAAAGTAATTTATATTAGTTTACGTGATTTAAAATTTTATATGTGCTGTTATAGTTTCCTTTTTTAATTTTTAGGTATCAACACAACTTTTAAATACTAATCTGTGTAACTATTTCGGATTAATTCACAGTTTAAAAACTGCGAAACATATTAATATCTCATGTTTTTCTTTCGATCAATTAGAAAAAGAAATTACTGTTAAGTTAAAACGAAAGTACGAATCAAAACGTTACAAATCGGAAAATCGTTTTTCACCAAAAAAAACTAAAAATGGAGCAACGATATGTAGAAGCTGCCACAACAATCAAATATGAGTATGTGCAGGACATAAAACTTCTAACTTCGGACGATAATGATGCGGAGAATTATAGTGCGGCTGAATCCCAAAACGATTATGCAATTTAACTTACGTTTTACTTTGTTTGTTTTAGGCCCATGGCGGAGATCCGCGGGAGCATGTTAAAAAGGAATTGGCCGGTGGTGGTGGTCATTGTTGCAATGTATGTGATGAATCATTTGCCGAAGATTTAGATTTGTTAGCCCATGCCGAAGTGCATGCACGATGCCAACTATTGAAATGTATGTTATGCGGTGAGTCATTTCTCGAGGAATCAATTATTAAATCTCATATACGTATCGTGCACGCAAACGAATTAACTCAACATTCGTGCCACCTTTATGGTAAATTGTGTCGCGATAGTCGAACCCTATCGAAACATTTATGGGAACATTTCAGCGAAAAAAATCATTCCTGTTCGGCATATGGTTTCGCATCGAAATAAAACTGTTACGTGTGATATGTGCGGAGAAGAATTTCCCGATGGACACTCCCTCATGAATCATCGTCATTCGCATACGAATGTTACAGGGCGACAATTCCCTTGTCGCGAGTGTGGCAAAATATTTGGTTCGCGTAGTTCACAACAAATTCATATACGTGTTCATACGGGTGCAAAACCTTACGGGTGCCGTTATTATTGGAAAGCTTTTGCTGATGGTGGGACATTACGAAAATATGAAAGGATTCATACAGGTGAAAAACCTTACGTTTGTTCCGTGTGCCCTCGAGCCTTTAATCTTCGAGTTGTATTGCGAGAACATTACGATCACATCATTCGAGCCCTGACACCAAAAGGGGAAATTCCCATACACCTTATTACTGCCAAGTTTGTCACGAGTTATTTGTAATGTCACTAGATTTAATTCAACATTTGATTCAACACTGACATGAATACGGCCGTGAAGAGACAATCAATTGTAAGTAAATGGAGAACGGTGGAGAATTATTTATAATATTTGTCATATCAATGTGTATTGTATTTTATATTTATAGACGGAGCCACGAAAATATAAACGGAGAAGGAAATTAAAACCGCACGAGTTGGAAAAATTACATGCCGAAAAAATGGCAAATTATTTTCGGCTTTTATTTTGAGCATAATTTGCATTTTGATTTCTATACCAATTAATATTCCAGTTACCAAAGTAAGACGGCAATAAAATAATATGAGAATGATAAAAAAAATCGTTACAAAAAAATTAAAAAGAAAAATTCTTTCTGTATACATTGTTTATAGTTTAAAAATTAAATAATTGTCAAAAATAGTTTCTAAGATTTTTTAATTACAAAAATAGTTTTTTAATGCCTCAGAAGTTGACCAATAAGTCGAAATATAAGGTTAAAAACTGTTAAGTTTTTTTAATTAAATATTGGGTTTTCTTTAAAATAAGCTGAAATTAAAATATTTAAATAAAATGACTGTTGCACATGATTCGCTTTTATTGGTTTAGATTTTACTCTCTTTAGTTTCGTAGTATGCGAATGTTTGTTTTCTACACTGTATTCACAACCGTATCTATACACGATGACGTTTCACTAATACAATCAGTGGTTGAGATAATTTTACAGCAATTGTATACAATACATTCGGCTTTCTAAAGAGAATTTTAGCAGGTTTTGATTCATGTTACAACTACGAGTATAATGTTCTTAATAAAACATGAACTGTACAAACACAACGAAATTTTAGGGTATTCGACTCAAATAGGGTTTTTATATTTTTGTATAATCAAATAAGTTTTGAGTCGAATTGGAATCAGCCTTATATAATTCATATAGGATGGATTTATTTTAGATATAAGTTATTTTATTTTTTACAGGGCATTATAAAATGCATTAAATGATTAAATTTATTTAATTAATGTGAAAAGGCTATAAATTAACTAAACCATATAAATAAAATGCTAACTTGGAAGTGTTGATTTGAGTTGAGTTGTGATTTTGGTTTGCATCACATAATGACGTATTCATTTGTGCATGCCAAATTTCGATTAAAAGATGGTGAACGAGGTGGAATTATGTGAAAACATTTTCGAAAGGCTAAATGTATTGAAATTAATTATTAACTTAATAGAATATGATTGAAGTTTTAGGTTGCAGTTTTTCACACGTAAACGTCAATTTTGCTTGTATAGTACACCGATTAGTTTTGTAGGAGAGTAATGTTTCAATTTTATTTCATGGATTTATTATTTTACTTACTTTGGAGGCTCTATTTTGCCGGGTAATATGTCCATAAACGGAGTAAAAGTTTTATAATAAATAATAAATTTCGTAGTTTTTGATTTTTGTTTTATTTTAATTATGTCAACTAGATTAGTAAATTAAAACATCAATAATAATAATAATTTTTTGATGTCATAATTTAGATTTATAAAATCCTGAGTTCTGGCATTTAAATTATATTATATACTTTTATAAATAAATAATTAATTTGAACATTATTAATTTCTTTTTTTCTAGATTTGTAGGAAATTGCCGATTAGTTTAAATTTAATAGTATGGTTAAATATATATTTTCAACTTTTTATTTTTAAATCTAGTTGCAGTAGGTAAACAATTAATTAACTATTTACAGGAGAATGGTAACTAATGGAACAAGTGCTGTGAATTTAAATTATAACTTAACAATTTAAAATTTTTAGACATTCTTTTAGAATTTTAGCTTAGAAGTGGGAGAGTTTACATAGGTAATTTCATAAAATGTTAATTTTTGTAATATTTGTATGTAATATATTGTGTTTTGCTCATTAATATATATTAATTAATTTAGTTTAAAAATATTTAAAGGTTTCTCTTCCTTAATTTGCTAAAAAATAATTCAATTTTCAGAATATAACATAGTTCCAGAATCAATCTTTAATATGGAATTAAATTAATCCTGAATTTCAGAATTAGATTTGACTTTGATATTATGGTGATTTATTAATTAAAATTAGTTTTCAGAGTTGCCTGGGAAATTATATATTGATTTTATTTGTTGATTCTTAATATACTTATAGTAAGTACCTAACTGAATTATTGATGATTTTAGGCTGTTGTGGTGCTGTAACATTATCATTTTTAATTTATTTACTATAAATTTTATAAAATAATTGAATTTTTAATTATTTATTCTCTTTTTCTTGATCGGTAGGAAATTTCTGATTAGTTTTAAGTAAAATTTTATGTTTAAAATGGTTTTTAACGTTTATTCTAATTCAGGTTGCAGTACGTAATAATTAATTAATTAGATATAGAAGGACCATGAAAAATGAAATAAGCGCTGTTTTTGTAATCTTAGCTTAGTAATTTTAATTTTTCTTAAATATTTTTCTTAATATATTATATCAGGTAAATTAATGAAAGGCGGACAGGGGGAAATTACAACATTAATAATTTTTTAAGTCCTAATTTAAATTTAGGGAGTCTTGAGTATCCGGCCCTGGATTCCAGAGAAATGATCAGCTAATAATGTAGTTAGATTGTGTTGTCTTTTGTGCCGTTAATTTACTAACTATCGATCGCATTGGTGTCTGTAACCGGATCGAGTCTGTCCCAACTAATAATCCTATCCTATCCTTCGGTTTTGTTGTGTGTAAACGGGTGTACGGTGTGTGCCCGGGAGTCCGGGAGACTTGCTATAATGCTTGGCCGTACACTCAAAATCAATCAATCAATCAATCAATTTCTGTAATCATTGAAAGGTAATTTTAATGTCACTATTTGAAAGCACCTTAAAATTAGTTGATTCACTAGTGGTTTTTATTACTTTTTGTCGAAACAGTTCGAAATTTTTGATATTGCTCACGTTAATGGGTGAAGGCAGTGGTATTTTTGGGTTTTTCTGTTCAATGTTATTGATCACAATTTGTGTAGTATTTTTGGAGGAGTTTTCCTCGTCTGTACAATAATCTTCTTGACTCAGAGCACTGAATCTATTATTCTGTTGAAAAACTGGAAATTGACGCAGCAACCAATTGGAAATATTTGAATGTTCATGTTGACTGGATGATTGCTGAATATGGTTCGAAAAAAGATTGTTAACTCGTGCTGAATCTTCAGCTATGCTATAACCTTTTTTTTAGTGTTTTATCTCTTAAGTTCAGCAACTTCATTGCTCAGCTGCGCGATTAGTTTCTCCAATTTTTGAAATTTATTTAACAGCTCCTCGCTGTCTGTTCATGCATCGACCACCAGCTCCAGATGTCTCATGAACAAAACAGAAAACACATACAATTTAATTTAACATCTTTATTATTACACATATATTAACCACCCAGTATATTTATTATTTTAGCCATTCAAATGAAATCTGAAACAAAAAAAAAACAATATGAATTAATATGTTAACTTTAGTTAAATTTATACTTATCTTAAATTTGTGTCGACCTATTGTTGTAGTTCTGTAACGAAACTAAACATTGTAAAATTATTATTACCTAAATTTATTAATTAATTACCAATATTTTCTTTAATCACGTACTATTGTTTGTTGACATATATTTGACAGTACAAATTAAGTATAGTCGATTTCATGTAAGAATTATATTATACCATTTACCTTATGTTGTATAACAAGAAAATCATTGCCAGCTTCATTCTTTTTGGCTATACATGTATTAGTCTCAAATATGTGTTAACAACGAAAAATAATTAATAAAAGACCAGATGCATTTTGAAAGTCAAATAAAAAACATCAACCAATCAAAACCAATCAACCAAAAACTGCAAAAAAAAAAAAGGGAACAACAGCACAAAAAGGCTTGTGCTCCAACACTGTTTATAATATTGGTTGATGTACTCCGCATTTGTTCTAATAATGAAGTTACTTTTTCAGTGGAGACTGCGTTGTTTGAAAATATTTTTTGGATTGGTGATATGATTGTAATGGAGCCCCTTCGAAATGAAAGTTGTTTCTCGTTACTCTTTTGAGCGTTGATATAGCTTAGCTTATTTTTGGTATCATTAGAATTTTGTAGCTATGTTTGGTCGCCCCTAGAATCCATGGGACCGACCTCCGGAGAGAGTGGATTTTCCTGAACATCAGGTCTGCCACCTAGGGTATTAATTATCAATAAGGTGCTGTAAACTTTAATTAAGAATTTCTCTTAATCAACTTACAATGGAAACCAAGGCGGATCAAGTATATACATATATAGTAATTTTTTGGATATATCAAATTAAAAAAAGGTGAAACTGATGGAAGTCAATTTTAGTGACGAACTAGAGACAAACGACTTTTATTTGTTAATGTAAAGCCATATTGTATATGTGTATTATATTTAGCTACTTTGGTCTACAGTGCCAATTTATTGTACTCTACCAATTTATTGTATGTTTATTGGGTGTTCATTTATTGTACTTTATTTTGGATTCTGTCAATTTATTTGTATGTATGGTTTTCTGTTTAATGTCGCTTTTGTCGAATTATGCAATAGTTTCGAGCTTACCTCTGGTGGGGGCTATTACCGAAACTATTGTTTGTTCGACTTGGTAATGGGAGAATGCAGATTTCTGCACGATGTTAGTTAAAACTATTCGGATATTCGAAGAGACAAGTAAGTCATGGGTGAGTATGTGCGTACGCACTTTTTTATCACCCTCTACGCTTTGCCGTGCGTAGATTAAGCTTAAATGTCCTTCGAACCTTTTTTGGATAAGTGTTAGTAGGTTGGTTGAGATGTTGTATACTTACATAGATGATGAAATTGTGTAGATGCTCGGCTGGTTTATCTCCGTTTAAATTAGACTGCGTGTTATATTGAAATTGACTAAGACTTTGTTTATAATTTAACTGTTTTATATATTTAATTAGACTGACTGAGTGTTGTATTGAAATAGACTGAGAGACTTACATCAAATTTTGTTTGTTTATATACTAATTTTGTTATTACTTTACACTAACAATTTTGATGATAGAGGAAAGGTTTGCTATTTCAGTACTTTGATAAAAAATATATTTTCGCTAATTTGTTAAAAAATTCGGTTTTGGGTTTCATAATTTTGATATGTTCGAATAATTGTTTCAGCAATTTTTATATTTTGTCGGTGTAATTCAATGTCTTGTAATTTAATGTATTATGGTTTTGTTTGTGTAATTCAGTGTGTTATGATTTTGTTTGTGTAATTTAATGTATTATGGTTTTGTTTGTGTAATTCAGCGTATTATAATGTTCTATATTTTATTTTGCTAACTTGCATATTTAAATTTTATTTTCTTTATACATTTTATATTGGAATCGCTCAACTGTAATATTCGCCTAAATGTTTGGTTTTGTATTCAAGTTTAATTTATATGTATACATTTTGGTTTGTTTATTCATAATTTTTCTGTACAATTTCGTGTTGTTGTTTTAGTTTTATCGAAAGAATGTTATTACGCTAATTTGTCTTTTTTTTGTTGTTGGGGATTCTTATATGGAATGTGTAAAGAATGATTACTATTACGTTTTGTTTTTAATATGGGATAAAAATTGTGTTAATTCAAGGTCGGATATACAACAGCCATTTCTAAATCTATTGTATTGAATTAAGTTTAAAAATACATTATCTATTGATAATAATTAATTTTAGGTTGTTAATTTTAATAAAAAAGAACATCAATCAAATGTTTAAATTAAAATAAAGAGGTTGGCTTGTTCGTAGGTAGAATACCTACGCATTTTTAGTTGGCCAAGTAAATTTACTGCATCGAACCTAAATTACAAATTTAATCAACTTAATTAGATTCAAACCGTTTAAAGTACTTTACAATAATTTCTGGGAATCCATAAAAACGCCCATAATCATAAACAATGTACAATATTAAGCTTTTAATTTTTTTTTTTTAATTTTGTTTCACCTTTTACTTTTAATGAATTTTAACCTTTTCGTTTAACAGTTATCGATTACACACAGAGGCCACACAGAAAATCTGTAAAGCAAATAAAAATTAAACCTCTACTACTTAAAAAATCAGGATAGAATTTTCATTTAAAATATTTCATTCCACTGTGTGTGTCGTCACATCATATACGACCCCAAAAGTAAAAATAATAAAAAAAAAAACTTTGCAATTACATCGACAAAAATAAGATAAAAAAAAGACAAAATAAATAAAATTGTTGTAAAGGATCATGAAACCATAGAAATAATTTTATTAAGAATATAATATAACAAGAAAAATTGAATTTTATTCTTATTATTTCAGATTCATGGTGGTACACCATCCATATATACGTAGACAGAAACCATAAATGCAATGGATCAAATTTCTATTAAAAAAGTTTACTGTATTATGCCACAAAATATAATATAAGCCAGAAAAATAATTGGAAATGATCTTTATTTGACATACAGATTATAATTTTATTGAGGTTATATTTCTTGTTGTATGTCTTTATATAGATAATATACCATATTTATGTATAGCATAATATGTGAAATTGTGATACTTCATGAAATTGTTACGGCCGTATAATATCCCATCGAAGATGGAATGTACGAACATAAGATGTTGTATTAATATTGATATAGAAATAAGTTTTATTGAGTTGAAAACTTTTTAATTCAATTTTCAGTCAGTAAATATTTTTTCGTTCGCCTCGCTGTGAATTTAATATTGGACTGTATGTAGTGTAATCCTTTAATAATGTATTGTTCGACTCTATATGCTAGAAAGAGATATCTGATTTTTTTAAAGCAAGGTTTGCAAAATTGAAATATTTTTATCCAATAGTTGCTATTACGTAGGTGAAAAAAAATTATTTCTGCATCTTATTTGATTGGGGCGGCAACATTTCAAATGCTGCAATATTTACTCCCAGTCATCTAAGAGGACAGAGTTTTGGTAGAAGCAATTAGAAATTAGAGAGACTAATGTAATTTTAACAAATATTTTAAGGTATGAGAAGTTAGCTAAGTGAATGAAAATTTCATTCCATCCAGAACAAAATATTCAAAACAATAAACCAAACGGTTTCCATCCTGAAAAATAATTGTAGAGAAAATGTTCGAGATTTGACCGGACTCTAGAAAACTCATTTTTTATTCAACCATTGGACAAAATAAATACAACATTTATAGTGAATAAACATTAAGAGGTGTTTATTTCAATTTCTATATATCTTGATCTCAGAGATGCCTCTCTGAAATTGCGTCTAGTACTCAACTTCTTAACCCATAGCCAATTTTAAAACCGAACCTCATTAAGAAATCATGCGGCTTAAGATTGAAAATTAATCACTACTCCTTAAATAATACTTACAATGAATCGCACCCGAGATGTCTCCGTAAAATGGCCTGTGCTACCCGACTTCTTAATCCTGTAGTAATCTAAAACTCCTGCCTTGAAAGGGTAAATGGTGCCAGACTCCTTAACTCTTAGGCAATTTTAAATATGGTCTTTATTAGGAAATCATGGGGCTACTTATATAATACTTAATCTGGAACACGGCCGGTATAATCTTATACTACTATAAATAAATATTTTGTCCAATAAATGAATAATTAGTTTTGCGGTCAACTCTCTATCATTTTCTCTACAAATATTTTTCGGAATAAATACCGTTTGGTTCAGTGTTTTGAATATTTTTGTCTGGATCGAATGAAAATTTCTTTAAATTTTAGCCAAGACACACGTTTTGAAAAAATAAAAAACAACTTTTCGAGAAAAAAATTTAGCGCTAATGCTCGTACGAGCAAACTAGTAAACAAACAGGACTTTGCTAAGGTGGCGGTCCAAAACGACCGGCGTAAACACAAACTAGTCTGTAGCCATACATAATTTATTACTTTTCTACCAACTCATTGAAAGCATTTTGACAAAGTTCTGGATACTCCTGACGTCCATCCTACTGAGGTACGTCAGGTCATGTAAAAGGGGTGCCCCTATTGTCTTCACAGCTGTGACAGTACTCAAGTGAGAAGAACCCAAGTCTTTTCGCATATCTGCCTATGAGACAGTACAACCATCCTGACCTGATATCGCTGAAGTGAAACCAGTTGTTAAGATTTCTCCAATTCTACTTGAGTACATAAGGTACACTTAGACTATCTGTCGTTCATCAACTCACTAGCTTCTTCCTGAAGCAGTAGTTTGCATGACGGAAAATGTATTTCAATATCCTTTCTGCTTTTTGTGATATGGCCCATGTTGCCACGTCGAGCCAGCTCATCGGCTTTTATATTATTTTTATTGGTCGGCCATCTCATCTCGTTAAGCAATGATAGACAATTTCGGACTACTTTCAACGTGAGGAGATGTGATTTAAGCGCGTAAATGGCAGCATGACTGTCCGTATAAATGCGAATATCACCGACCGATATTACATACCTCAACCTGTCTACGACTTTTTTTATAGCAGTAACATCAACTTGAAAAACGCTACAGTAGTTGGGGAGATGAAAGGAGAGGTTTATCAGAAGTTCTTCACAAAAGACCCTAGCACCGACTTTTCCATCCCTTTTCGAACCACCAGTGAAAAAGTTTATAACTCCTTGTTTCAGAACTGCATCCTTCACCCAGCCCTCTCTGGAGGAAATCACAGTCAGGGATTTTGTGTCAAAAGATAGTGACGAGATATTATAGTCGGTGGTTTTAGGAATCTCTTTTTTACTCAAAATAGATGGGGCCTGCATTGTTAAAGTCAATCAAGTCAAAAGTAGCAGAATCTCCAGTGCCTGGGTCGATGTGCTCCTCAATACACCATATTCCAAATGGAGACTATTTTCTGAACTTTCATCAACAGCTTTTGATTGACAGTTTTAACCAGAGCATTCCACCAGACTGTTACTTCATACAAAATAATGGGTTTGACTACTGCACCGTAGAGCCAGTGTACGATGCGGTGCTCCAGCCCCATTTCTTACCAATGGCAGTTTTTCAAGAGTATAGCGCTATCGCTTTTTTTGTAGTCTTTCCAAAATTTTATTTTTCCAATTTAATTTGCTATCCGAAAACGAAACCCAGACACTTCGCTTCATCTCGCTTCAAAGCCAAGCAGGACCCATTTAAATTGGGAGGCTCGATATGAGGAAGTTTGTATTTATCTTTTTTTCAGTTTTGTCTGGGTAAATATTCAGCATGCAAAGGCACAGGGCATTTTGCATGAGTTCACTAAGCATCTTTGTAAGGGTACTAAGTTATTTAACAGATATACAGGGACAGTATGCCACCTTGCGGTGTACCTCTACTTACAAATTTTCTAGCGGAGGACTCGCCCAAACTGGCATTTACTATCCTGCCTCTTTCCACTTGATCTATACAGTCCCTGAGTGCTTCATCCATTCCTTGATTCGAAAGTATCCGAGTTAGAGCCCCTCAATATCCAGAAACGTTACTATTGCTTAGTTCCTATGCTCGATAGATTTTTCGATGAAATATATAAGAGAATGAAGAGCACTTTCCACAGATCACCCTGCTATAAGCAGGGAACAAGCGAAGATAACAATGTATTTATTTATTTATTTATTTATTTATTTATTTATTTATTACCAACTTATATATAACTGGTTACATCACTTAAATAAGAAATTTAATAAAATTATATAATGTTAAGATTACAAAGATTACCAGTAATTCAAAAGAAGCTTCGACATCAATTCCTTAAATGCATTTCTAGACAGATTAAAGTCAGAAGCCGGCCGTACTTTATTAAAGGAAGCAGAAGAATGATAAACCGGCTCACATTTACCGTAGTTTTGCCTACAAAATGGCAACTTAATTTGGAAATCTTTATCGCGCAGCACACGTAATGGAGTATATATATCAAGCAAACTCAAAATTTCCGAACAATCGATTTTAAACACCAATAAATCTCAAACAAACATTGCGCTAATTTCAATTCTACGAATAAATAGCGGCTCCATATTTATTAATTTACATCTACCTCGATACGCTGGGAGTATGAAAGCAGGTACATTCGCATCTCTAGGCAACCTTCGTAGTGCGTACATTAAAAATCGCTTCTGAACCCTCTCTATGCGATCTGAATAGTTAATATAAAACGGATTCCATATTACAACACCATATTCCAACAATGAACGAACAAAAGAGACATATAAAGTTTTAATCACGTAAGGATCATGAAAATCCTTAGCAAACCTTTTAACAAATCCAAGCATAGAATTCGCTTTAGAAATGCAACCTTCAACATGTTTATGGAACGATAAATTCGAAGTAAAGGTTATATCTAAATCTTTAAAAGTATCAACAGTTTCAATACTACAACCATCAAAGAAGTAATCGTAACTAGTGGGTAAGACTACGCGGGTGAAACACATTGTTTTGCATTTGGAGATGTTTAGAATCAAATTATGCGATGTACACCAAGCCTTGAAGTTTGTCAGGTCAGACTGAAAGTCAAGTGCATCATTGGCGCAAGAAATAGTTTTGAAGATTTTTATATCGTCCGCATAAATGAGAATGTCGGAATGACTTAGACAGTTGACCACATCGTTTGCGAAAAGAATGAAGAGCATGGGACCCAAATGGCTGCCTTGAGGGACTCCTGAAGAAACATCAATCACTCTTGAAGTGAAGCTGCCAATTTTCACAAATTGAGTTCTGGATTTTAGATAAGATCTAATCCAATCAACTGGCAAGTAGTTACAATTCAATGAAATAAGTTTCCGCAACAGCAAGTCATGATCGATCTTGTCAAAAGCCTTACAAAAATCAGTGTAAACGACCTGCACAATATTACCATTTAATAGAGCCCTTGAAATACAATTAGTAAACAAAACTAAATTAGTAATAGTTGAGCTACCAGGGAAAAATCCATGCTGTTTGGAAGAAATGAAAGTCTTAACATGAAAGAATAATTGATCTTTAACTAGTTTCTCAAAAAGCTTTGGTAAAACTGAAAGAATACAAATACCTCTATAGTTCTGGACATCGCTTCGAGATCCGGATTTGAAAATCGGCTTAATAAGTGAGCGTTTCCATGCAATAGGAAAGCAACCCTCAGCGAGACTTTTATTAAATAATACGGAGATATGGGAAGAAATTACCTTACCGGTTAATTTTAGAAAAATGGGTGGAATAGAATCGAAACCGGCACTTTGGTTAATATCAATATTAGACAATTCGAATAAAATAGTATCCACTTCCAGACGAAACATTGAAAACTTAGAATTACTTGCAACATTACTGAAATTACCAAGATTTGATTTCGAACTATATACACTCTGAAAGAAATCAGCAAATAAATTACAAGTATCCTGTATGTTATCACAGGAACGGTCGTTCAAATACATCGTAGAAGGGTAACCATTAGACTTACTTTTGTAGTTAACAAAATGCCAAAAATTATTTGACTTCGATTTAATTAATGATTCAATTTCCAGAATATAACAGCTGTAAAGAAATCGGTTTAGACATATATACTTCTTACGTAATACATCAAACGAGTTGTAATTAACAACATTAGGATGCAATTTATATTTCTTGTGAGCCTTGTCCTTTCTATTTTTTAGATTTATTAACTCATTATTATACCACGGTTCCTTCTTAACGCTAAAAGCTTTCAGTCTAGGGATAAATTTCACAATACCTAGATTAATAATTCTATAAAATTCGATTAACATGTCATCAATACTATTACAAGCATAAAAAAACAACCAATCATACGTATCCAGAAATGCATTTAAAGAATTGTAATCGCCCTTTATAAAGTTGTATGTCCATGAATTAACATTTTCTTCGACTAACTCGCAACATTCAAACATAACTGAAATATTCAGTGGAGAGTGGAAAATACTAGACGATCCAGCCAAATCCTCACACGTCGATACGGTCACCTCATGATCAAATGGTACAAAAGCCAGATCCAACACATTACCACTATTATTCGTAACACTGTTACATTGCTTTAACCCCAACGAAAATATTTCCGAGATGAAGTTATCCATTTCATCGTTCATGTTAATAGGAGTCAAATTGTGATCAACATACTCCCACACAATATCCGGAATGTTAAAATCTCCAAAAATAAATAGACGATCCTCCGGCTGAAAATGTGGAGCAATATTTGATTTGACAGTGTCCACAAACCTTTGATAAACTGGCATACTTGAATGGCAGGGTATATATGTAACACAGATTATCAGCGAATATGAATGGAATTGTATACGTACAGCAACAATTTCGGCAACGCAATTAGCCAACGTTATCAGACTGTATGAATATTTATTAGAGACTGCGACTACAATACCGCCACCCTTTTCGTAAGTGTCCCTTTGCAGATGCCTGTCCCTCCGGAAAACAGCATAAGATGACGGAAAATACTCCTCAGTTTTAAATTGGATTGTTAACCACGTTTCAACAATGCAAATAACATCAAAGTCTTCCTCTAAAATTGACAAATACAGAGATTTTGATTTAGCTCTGATCCTATTTGAATTATGGTAGTAGATATTTAAGAATGACCGCGGCTGGGGAACTGCTTCACTGCTACGAAGAGTAAACAATGGTGTCTTCAGTAACGGGGAAGTTACTTTAGATGTTGAAACACGGTCCCTGTCCGGTTTTTTGCTACGCGTGGATAATTAGTAAATGGCCGGATTATTACACCAGGAGGCCAAGCATTGGAGATATTTAGCAGGTCGAAATGGGCCTCCTTCAACCCAATTTTAAAGGAAACGAACGTGAGTGAACTGTCCAATATGCGGTCTTTGGAGAGTAACAGTTTACAATTAATTTCCTCAGGTGAGCAATTTTTCAGTTTTTCACAGATGTAGTTAACAATCAGATCAGATGAGACGGATGGATCAATACGACTGATATATAAATATTTCTTATCAGGTATAGAAACAGTTTTAATCGAATTGACAGGTGTGCCTGTCCCTACGACAACTTGCGCTAACCTCGGCGATTCGCAATTAACGGAGTTGGAGCCAGACTCTACAACTTTTGACAAAAATGGTTTAGTGGCGTTATCGTCACCCAACTTATTTATCAAGGTATTGATCAATTTGCGGTTTTCAGCAACCTCCGTTTCAATCTTCTTTAATTCTAAATTTTCAGCGGCTTTGTCTACAATGACGTCAATTTTCTTCAGAATCCTGGACATGTTGTCATTCGCGATCAGTGGTTTGCAGCAATCGCCAAGATAGCATATATTGCCATATTTTTTAATTGAATTGATCGCAGCACGGTCAATTCCATTGCAGTCATAGCAAAATTGGTTCTCGCAGAGACTACATTTAACGATGTCGGTATACGAAGCAGGAAACATTTTTTTGCAAGTGTTGCAAGACATTATCGGTGTATGTATTATATTAAACGTTGACAGAACTGTATTATATTTATTATTTAATTATTTAAATTGATAATTATATTAACGATCAAATCGTAGTCAATCACAGTGTAGATGAATTTATGAATAAATAAAAACAGTTTATGTAGATGTAAATTGTCACGATTACGATGGAATGACACAGAAAAGATTATAAGATAAATAAAATAAATAAACAGCTATGCACAATTATCACAGTTTATATAAATTATCACGATTATGTAGAAATATCACAGTTATTTTGAATGTGTGTGTGCGCTGCGACACTATGTATGATCAGAAGCTTCTTACACTTTCCAATTAAATAGACTATTCATCAAAAAGTTTGAGACAAGTGTAATATTTAAAACCTTCTGTCTGTTCTTAGTTATGGAAGTTGGCTTATTGCCTATGTCGCTTATATTAAGGTTAGTACTTCGAATGTGATGATGGAGTACCTCACCTGGTTCATTTGCATCCGTACTTCCCCAGATTGTCTGATGAGAATTTGTATCCCTTCCCAGGATAACTCCAACATTTCGCTTCTGAGCTTCCATAATTAGCTTCTGTAGATTAACCTTTAAAATGTTCATCTCATCATATGCTATAGGTAAGCTAATATTAACCAGAGGTTATGTTTATCAACCTCAATGCTAACCGCTGCTACATCAGCATTGCTGTAATTTATTGGCAGAAAATAGCTTAGGTTATTTTCAACGAGAATGAACGGCCGAATCCTACCTTCTTTTTCTCATCTTGAGCACAAGTACCCGGTTGTCCAGTGGCCCAAGGTTCTTGGATCAACACAACATCTATCTCTTCTTTCCCAATTTTGAGCAGGGCAGCTGATGCTGCCTTGGTGTTATGGAGGTTAATTTGATAACACGTCAACATTTCGATACTCTCACCACGGTACTGTCCGAGTCTGTCCTGGTGTTCTCTGAGAGCCTCTATAGTGACTTCATGGACATTGTCATCTCCGTAAAGATAGTGAGAATTTCTAGTTGGCTATCTGTTTTCTCAGAGCGCCCAGATGAAATTACAATCGCACCGGAGCCCCATTCGAATTTGGCGCCTTCTGCTTGTCTACACCTTGAGTGTGACTGCACCGAAAACCTAGTTAATAGTACCATTATTGGGTTTTTTCAGTGCAGTGTAACGAGCGCCTCTCATCCCCTTTACAAAATATACCTAATTCCCAAAAAAATAAACTGAGAAAACTGCATCCCACTTTTGAAGATATTGTCTTCTAAAAACGACTAGAAATTATAATGACAATTCCCGGATGTAGTTATAATTCTAATTCGTACATAGCGGAAATATGCACATAAACAAGTATTACAAACAAGAAATAAATTAGTGTAAAATTCTATTAATTCTAGTGGCCCATATAGTTAATATTTTCATTTATGTTTATTTACAAAACTGTCTCTACTCAAGTTTCAGTAAATAAACATAAAAATATTTCTTCTTTCTTAACGCATACGTGTGTGCACAAAATTGTTGTTCTTTTTTGTGTTGTTGCTATTTTCTTTTGCGTTTATTCGTCTGAGGTCATTGTCAACTGGGTTGAATTTCATCCGGTGAATAAACATGAAAACACTGTTTTTTGCAATTTGGGCAATTCATGAGTTTACACATGGAACCAAAAACGTGCCAAATATTTACAAATTTTTGCATATTAGCTTATCAACGAAATATTGGAGGGGGGAAGAATGCGTTTTTCGGTTGATTGATCGATGTAGAAAATAATTTTTCTTTTTTGGTCAATCAGCAGAAAAATTGTATAAAAACTTCGCCAATGTTTTATTGTGCATTCAGTTTTTTTGTTACGATTGAAATAATCAAAGTTTTGCTTATGAATCCAAAATTGTTTTATTGTGTGATAAATATAGTTATTGTTTGTTAGTTGTTGTTTTTTTAGTGCAATAAATATTAAAAAAGTTCGAGTAAAATTTGTGTTTATTTTAATTTTTTTATTTTTTTGTTTTGTTTGGGATAACAACAGAATCAGGTAAATATGAGGTACTAACACGAAGGGCACCGACTGGTCGGAGGTCTATCGATAGCCTCGCAAGAGGCAGGCAAGCGAACATATGATGTTAACTACCATACCCGCCTTTCTGTCGACAACGTCTGCCAGTCTTTTTTCCATACTAACACACAATTAGGGATTAATGGCCAATCTAACCGCAGCCAGTGGTCTAATTTTATCAAACATTCCATTTACCATAAAGCTTAGGGTAGCCATGCTATCCAAAGCAAGCAAATTTGTTTACTGTTTTCATTCTCCTTCACCGAGCTGCAATTAGCAGCCCACGTTTTGGGTGCTTTAGCCCCATCAACAAATCATCCTAAATTGAGCAATGTGCTGAAAATTTTCTTACGGCGGTAAACTAGATCTTACTTGTGATACTTTACCCACTCCAAAATCCTCTACCTGGCTCAGCTGCAGGAATCATGCCGCCCGGTATCAACAAGCAAGTAAGATACATTCTATGAAATGAGTGGAAGCTGGCTCTCAGCCAAACCCTATTCATTAAAGCAGTCAGTTACTTTCTGTTTATGATTATAATGGCTGACCTGTAATCAGCCTTTGGCTCCTCGAGCTTGGCAACTTTCCCGTTGTGCGTTGGAAAACCTGGATTGCTGATCTGCAGCATTTTCTGAAGGTGCCCCACTCGGGCTCTCAGAATACAGGGAATCTCTTCCCTAGCAAGAACTGCATGGCTGGCTTCTGGCGATGCCTCGCCAAGTCCCTCCACAGCCTTTTTATAAAGGAGTAGAAATATTTGATCCGCACGGGCAGTCAGTTTAACCTGATTCATGTGCCAACCTTCATTATAACGGTAGCGAGGAGCTCCGTTCTTTTAGCAATCTTCGGGCTTTCTTCCTTCGATCTAATCCATTTCAGCTGGGAGCCTACAGAAGAGCCTTGCATCTTTGGTTTGGTGATCTTTTTTACTTACCTTTAAATACATTGAAATTTTATTTTTGTTGTTCAACACAAAATATGATGTTACATTTTAAAACGAAATGCATATCGTTAGAAATTCACAATACCTATTTTCCAGGAATAAGGAACTTTGTAATTTATTTGTTAATAGTGTCTATAACAATTTTACATTAAATAATTCACGAACATGTAAGTATTATTTTAGGTTGGTCTATTTTCATTTAAATTTTCGTTGTATATAAAATCAAATTGATACTCACTAATCGCCCAGTTTAGCCCAATTATGGTTTGATACAGACGATAAATACGATAAAACAAAGCTCAACTCCCAGTACAAATTTATCGGCCATACAACAATTAATTTAGGGAATTGATAATTTTTTTTTTTTTTTTTTGTATTTCTGCATTATTAAACATTGTGTTTTCTGGCATGAATTTGTTCTGCCATCCCACACATTGAGAGTTCGTCATTTTTTGTAAATATTATATGATTATGTTAATATGTATATGGTATGCGACATTTTTTATGTATAATTCCCTATTTAATAACTTATATGGATAAAGATGATTATAATGTTTCGTACGATAAATAAACGTTTCATCTGTATATTCAACATTAAATCGCAACAATTATAAAAGAGAGAGAAAAAAACGGAACCAAAAAGAATCCATTAACGCAAAAATATTTTATGGTTGATTAACATCGTTGGTATATAGTATATGATATGCTATATACATATCTATGTAGCTATGTATACCAACGTAATACCTTCATAGAGTGGAAGAAAAACATTTGCGATTTTTTTAATATTTACATTAATTTTCTCCAATTCATTTTCGTCCCTTTTCCATTCGCTCGTTGTATTCATCGAATTAAGTGATGTATAAAATCAAACTTTTTCAATTAAATTTCACGAGTTTGCTTTTCTTTTTGCTTTCCATCTTTAAGGTTTTCTTATATGGACTTAAAAAAAAGTAAATTTTAATTTACAGAAAATTAATTTTTTTCAATAGCCGTCGACGAATACAAACAAAAAAAAAATGGAAAACGCAGTGATGATAACAGCAACAACATATTATGGTTTTTAAATATTTCCATATCAGTTTGCTTTTGTATTTATTGTACGCTGTTTAGGTTTGCTTTGTTTGCAACTGTATTGAATAAATTTTTAACAGCTTTTTTGTATATGTTAACATGTTCGAGGTTTTGCCAGCAATTAATTTTTGCTCGGCTATTGACCAACATGAAAACATTTCCTTTTCTAAGGATCAATTAGAATTTGTTCAAAAGGAAATTTTCTACTGAGGTTAATGGGGCAGTAATTTTGTAGAAAATTGGCTACGTTAGGTATATAGAAATTTTTTGGTGAAACTGTAAGCTAATCCAAATTTTGATAATATAAAGTTAATGCCCTAGAGATAAATTGCGGTTTAATAAATTCGATTTTGCTTTACTCATTCAAATGAACTCGAACAATTCATTAAATCTTTTTTGTCGCAGTATTACTGAAGCAAATTAAGCTATGTATAAATGTACACGAACAGTCTGAGCTATCTCTGTTTATGTTTGTCTATGTTGATAATACGCGCCAACCGTCTGAGCTATCGCTATTCATAATGTGAACTCGTTATATAATGACCACCCATCGCTCGATTTATCGAATCGCTCGAATTTCCGGAAGATTTACGACAAGTTGGGCTAACGAAATTTCGATTTACGTGCAATTTTTTGAGACGAAATAATTCGTTAAGCGATGGATGGGTGTAAATCGAAATTTCGCTATCCGAATCTTTCGTCAATTTTCCCGGTTCCATCGGTTTGTTGATATTTTTGGTTGATTCATACTATATAACACATATATAAATATAAACAAGTATGAAATATTATTAAATGAAAATTTAATTAAAATAATTTTGTTTTTTTACTCATTTAAATAATTTCTTCTATTTTTCTATTTCTCTTATTTTTTCTTATTTATTTGATTTTATTTCTTAGCTTAGCCATCCGTGTTTTGTTTTGATTGAAGAAACTATTTTAATTTGACAGAAAAAAAAAATTCCGTCAACTGCACACCTACCGGATAATTTTTGACGGTAAATTGCCGGGTAAGCGGAGTTCGTGATACCGGTTTGAGCAAAACCGGATAAAATCCGTCAATATTTGACCGGTACCGGATTTCATGATACCGATATAAAAAATTTAATATTTCTAAAATATTTTATTAATGTGATTGACGCTTCTCCTACAACTTGCTTTACATTCTAATGGAATGTTGCACTACAATTTAGTGTAATTGCAGAATTACAAATTAATGCAAATTGTATAAATCCTTTTTAATGCCAGCTTTGTATTATTTTGTAATACAGCCTTCCACTGGACCTATATGCAATGCAATTTACATTACATAAGCAATATTTTTTTAAGTGTGTAGACAATACGAGCATGGCGATCGAAAGAGTACCGAATTAGCGTCTTTTCAAGTGTTACTCGGTACTGTTATTATTCTTTAGGCTTTAAGAAAAAAAAAAGCTATCTCTGGAATTTTTCAAGAATTACAGGGACTTGTTCATTTTGGATCGTAAAATAAGAAAATTTCATACACATGAGCGTGCCTGTCAATTAAGAAAAGTTATAATTCAATTTATTAGTGTTACCGATAATTGTAAAAAATCACTTGTTAACGGTATTTTCAGTATAAAAAAAAGCTATCAAATTTGTTTAACCTTTCATACTCGAAAATGTCCGTTTTAAGTTGACGAATAAGATGTGTATTCGTTTTTAAGCGTGCCACGTAATATTTCGTAAATATATCACTTTGAAAATCAATCTGAAGTGCGTAACTCATCGTAAAAATCGTCTGATTTGAGAGGCACTCTTATAACTGTTTTTTTTTGCGTAAACAACTCCTTACCCCTTTAGAAAAAACATATCAAACGTCTTAGAACGTCAAATCGATAAATTGCAAACTGATAAAACTTAACTTTGCTTTTTACAAATTTTGACGTTTACATATTATCTTATTTTTTAGAGAATAAGGGTGACAGAAAGTGAATATTATTATTAGTAAATCTTACTTTTACCATACTCAAACCGAATTGTAGTTGTTGTTTTCGTAGCTATGAATACGAGTGATAAAAATACGCTTAAAACAAGAATTCAAAGAGAAAAGGCATAGGTCAAGCTTGATAAAAAAAAAGAATACAGAAGAACAGCAATAGCGCCTTCAATTATTTATTGAAAAACAAAAAACGAAACGCGGGATTACGTTAGTATATTTTACTTTAATAATAATAATAATAATAATACCTAAAATAATTATTTTAGCATTAAAAATAAAGATTTTAAATTTTCTACTGTATCTTCTCAACAAATCAACGATAAATTATCGAGTGAATTAGGTCAAGATAGGAGTGAAAATTCCTATAACGAAATTTCTGAAATACATGCAGAACAAAGCGATTCTGAGATAGCCATTGAAACAAATACAACTGAAACATCGAAGAATGTATCACAAGCTTAAAGGCCCTTAAAAGACTTGTTACGCCCTTTGGGTGTCCCATTTTGTTTTATGTGTTCAATATTGACTTTCACATTTATACCTTCCCTTAAGCGGAAATTTAACAGACAATTTTTTTTTGTTATATACAACTTGACCACCACAATGTTGACTTTCAGTGTACCTTACTTCGTTTCCTTTTTATCGAATTTTTTTTTGGTAGTGGTTTATGATCTTCGAAATGTAATTTTTTTTCCCCGCTTATGGCTAAGTCTATAAAAGCTGAACAAAACTGAAGAAAAAAAAAAAAGGTGATTCGAGTTTTGGTTTTTTTTCTGAAAGGTTGTGCTAATTCAATAAAATAATTGTGCATAGTATAAATATCTTTAAGAAAAAGAAATAAAAAAAAAAAACGTGATCATACTAAAAATTATGTATGAGGTGTTCACGAATTTTGGACAATAAATTTATTTTTTGTATATCTAACGTAAATGTGAAAAAAAAACCGTTACTGATTGACTGTTGTAATTTAAATATCTAAACATATTGCCAATTATTATTGTGTAAATGAATAAATAAAAACAACAAAACAACATAAAAACAATAAAAATATTTAAAACATTAATTATAATCTAGTGTTTTAAATTGTAACATTTCATTCATGGTAGTGAATAAATCATCACGTTAACTGATGTACATACACCTGATCATAGCAGTAAATGCGTAAGTGTTATTTTATTAACGGTAATATGTATTTTCATTTCGTTCCATGAGTCCACCATATAACGTTCTACAATTCGTTATTTAAATCCAACTCATGGTTCCAATGCTAACGTATTCATCCATATCTGAGGCTTAAAATTCTATAAGTGACTAATGCCTGATACTAATTTAATGAGAAACCAGAATTAGCACAATTATAGAAAGTATTATCACCAGTTATACATGGATCAAATTAATGACTTAAAATTACCTTGATCATACAAAATTTCGTGTGAAGTATCATAAAATTCATCACTCAACGTTCATAAATGAACTACAGTTGTAGATATTAATTTTGTTTTGTGTATTATCACTTTTGTTTTTTTTATTCAAAATTTTTTTTTTTTTTGAATTTTTCTTTAATTAATTTTCAATTTTTTTGTTAATTTCAAATGAATTTTTTTTTGTTTTGCTTTACATTTCTTAAATGTTCACTTTAATTTCTGAATATCTTAATTAATTAAATTTAATTTTTTTTGAAATTCTAAAAATATAAATTTATTGTAATCTAGAATAGACATGAAACATTCCCCAATTGTGATAGTCCAAATCAAATTAAACATGAGTAGATAAATTTAATAGTATTTGTTGTAAAATGACGAGGCTTGATTAACGTTTTGGCGTACTGAATCAGTTTGTGTTTTCCTTCCTGTGTATTTTTGTTTCTTCGTACAACGGTCTAGCAAGATCTATTATGAATACTATCAAATCCCACTCCCAGCCGACGAGCTTAAGCCAAGCAAGTAAATGACCGTGATAGACTATTCATATAGATAAAAACATATTTCTATAACGAAATGGATTGCACCTGAGCCAAAACAATAATTTTTTTTTGGTTTTATTACAATCCGGAAGCATTTGGCTTCACATTTCGTTACAGACTTTTAAAAACAGAACGCGACAAATCTTTGGTAGCACAGATACGTCAAAATAAAGCTGTAATAAAAATCTCGCACTTATACAGTCGCTACAATCAAAGCAAATATCAAAACCAAACCGATATTGTGATTGAAGGAAATAGTATGAAACAAAAGGTATTGTTAAATAAGTTTAAACAAGCAGTTTGCCATTTTTTAGAAAGAGATGAGAATTCAATCCCTAGCCCAGGTCGGAGAGATATTGTTAGAATGAATGGCATAATAAAGAATAAAAGATTTCTTCGTGATACTATGTATAATTTACATAAACAATTCTTAAAAGAAGAACCACTATGGATATCAAAGTCACTTTTTTTTTATTCTAAAATAAAAACAATACGAGTGATCACGACATGTGGAAAGAAAATTAAAACAAAAACGAAAAACTATTAAAAAGAAACTAAGAATTTTGTTAAACCAAATCCAAACAATCCAGAATAGTGACGAGACAGTCACCACAAAACATCAATTTTACGAAATATTGCACAACAAAACTGAAATTATATTTGATGATAAAGAGATCAACTTACTACAGAAGGGATTAAAGTACAATTTAATACCTAATAACAACCAACGTCAACAAAACAAACATTTAATGTCAATAGAAAACGCCATAAGAAAAACAAACTTAGAACATCAAGCAGATATAAGAACATTAATAGTCAACAAAATAAATAATAGAGAAAATTTAATACCTGCACCCTTATTCTATAAAAAATAAGATAATGTGTAAACGTGAAAACGGGTAAACTTTGTGATTTTTTACTAAAATTACATTAAATTGTTTTTCGATTCTCTTTTCGTTCACTGTTTATCACGTGTAAACATTATCTTATTTTTTATAGAATAAGGCTGCTGTACATAACAACAACGAAAATAAAAGTGATAAATAAAATAAATCAAAAATTACATTTAAACAATGCAATAGTAACAAAGGCAGATAAAGGCAGCACCACGGTCATAATGAAACTCGCAGAATACAACTTAAAAATTGATGAATACATACACAACAACAATATTTTGCAATTGGATACCGACCCTACCGAACAATATAACAGAGTAATTAAAAACAACATGAACAAATCAAAACGGTTACTAGACCGAAAACAAATTTTAAGAAATAAAATGATCAAACCAAAAGCTCCGATGATTAAAGGGCTTCCGAAGATTCACAAGCAGAATACACCTATTCGGCCATTGATAAATTTCACAACAGCACCTACATATCGTCGGCTTGCATGAAGAGTGACACATCTCAAAAAATGCAAATTTTGAGTTAACTATAAAAAAATACTTAAAAAGTGCTTTACTTTTATCTGAAATACCGTCGTTTCTAAATTATACATAAACGCCACTAGGGGGCACTTGTGACGTTATTCATATTTATCGTCTTTCCTTTCAGATTATTTGTAACATCGGCACATTAGTAATTAATACGAACTCGTGGTAAAAGGACGTAAATATTTTCTGATATAACGTTACATTTTGTATTCGGTCAACATTAAGTACAATTATTTTGATGTAAAAACGTCACATTTTGTGTTGTGTCATTATTTTTTATAAAATCATACAATCTTACTAGTTGATGATTTCCGCTATATAGTTGCATTTCGAGTTGTGCAATTTTTTTTTTTTAAATCGTAAGTATTGCCATGATATTTTTTTGGGAAATAATCTAGTATTTTGAGTTAAAACGCTGTTTTAGAAAAATAGTGATTTACTACGGTGGATTATTTTGATTTATGACCATATTGTTGAAACATAATAATTAAATATTGGAATTATTTTTACTTGTGACTTTATTCAAGATAATTATTATTAATTATTTTTTAACAATAACGCCATATTTTGGGTTAGGTCAGTGATAATTTGAAATTTTTGCTTGAATATCATTATATTTCGAGTTGTGTCAATTATTTTCCAGTTAAAGTTTTACAAAACACAGTTATATTTTGAGTTGTGCCAATTTTTGTGAAAAACGTAATTATTACAGACTAAAAGTTTTAAGCAAATAACGTATTATTAAAAGTTGAAACATTATTAAAGAAAATCAGTGATTACTGGAAACATATTTGTTGGCGCCACCACAACAAACACATCACCTTGTGGCGAACACAGCGAATTAATACAGACGTCAAACTACACGATGTCCAACCATTTTTCTTCCTCTTCTCTCGTCGATCGTCAACCTAACAACATCGCACATCGTGTTCATCAAAACTACAGTGGCCATTTTCTCAACAATAATAACTACAATTAATAAAACAACATCAAGATCATAACAGCAAATTTCATAATAAATATACGAACGAAGAAGTGCATTAACCTCAATAAAGTATAATATAATTGATTTAAGTGTTTTAATTCGAGTGCCGCTTGTGGTGAATACTCTCGCAACACATCCGCAAAATCCGCTAAGCTGTAGTGGCTAACAAAATTGGTCCTTCGAGCCGGATGTGTGTCACATTATTATCATCGAAATCATTCACGTGTTTTCTCTTTCGAATCAATCGTCAATTATCATAGAAATTCACGTGTGATTTATTCAATTAGTCGTCGAGTGTGACACACATTATCACAAACATAATTCGTGTATCGTATCCAGTGCAGTGTTCGAGTGTTGTACATTATCATCGAAATCATTCACGTGTTTTATCTTTCGAATCAATCGTCAATTATCAAAATAATCACGTGTGATCTATTCAATTAGTCGTCGAGTGTGACACATTATCAAAAACATAATTCGTGTATCGTATCCAGTGCAGTGTTCGAGTGTTGCACATTATCATCAAAAGCATTCACGTGTTTTCAATCATCGAGTGTTATAGACATTAACATAAGAAATAATTCGTGTATCATCAAATAATTCGTGCATTCAATTTATATCAATCGCGTGCGTATCTCACAATTCCAATACATCAATCACGTGAAATCAGTGCATCATGACCATGCGGGTAAAGCAGGAGTCGCTCCAGAAGAGTCTGGAACGAGCCCTCAAACGCAGCAAGGAGCTCAGCTTGGATCCAGGAGTCACACGAGAGACAGTCGAAATCCAGGTCACTCACCTGGAGCAACGGTATAGGGAATTCTGCGACACGCAAGACAAGATCGAGGCCGTATGTGCCGAGAATGAATTGGAACAACAATTTGGAAATCGGGAGCAGAGTGAGGAATATTATTTCATAGCAAGTTCAAATCTCAAAACTCTATTGAGACGAATTACCATGATGACTCCAATGCAGGATGCCAAGGCAACTCCAGTCGATGCTACCACACCACAGCAGCCAGTCGAAATTCAGTTACCACGCATCAAAGTGCCTGTATTCGATGGCAATTATGGAAATTGGACGGAATTCGAAAGTTTGTTCACTGATTTGATCGACGAAAATCCAAGATTGACTGATTCACAGAAGCTCCATTACCTGAAAGCAAACTTAACTGGTGAAGCTGCTACCCTATTGAGAACGGTACAAATCAGCGATGCTAACTACAACGAGGCATGGAAGATCCTCACCGATCGGTACAAACATCGACGTTTCATCATCGACAATCACATCCGTCGATTTCGAAATATGCCCGCGTCCACTCATGAATCCGCAATCGGATTGAGAAACATCATAGACATCTCCAGAGACACAATTCGAAGTCTGAAAGTTCTGGCAGTTCCGGTGGCCACATGGGATATCATCCTCGTCAATATTATCGTCGACAAACTTGATACAGAAACTCATCGTCAATGGGAATTGACACTAACTCGAGTGCAGTATCCCACATATCAACAGCTGATGGATTTCTTGGAGGCTCGATGGCAATCGTTGGAAATGATTTCCATGTACAAATCAAATTCGTCAAAGCCCATCGCTTCATCAATGCGCCGGGGAAACGAACCAACAAGATATCGTTCACCATCAACAGTTCAACTTTCGTCATCACGCCCGAGCTCGAAGCATGAATCTTCCATGCAACCATCACATTCGTTCGTCGCTACATCGACTTCAATCACATCGACGAATTGCCCATTCTGCAATGAGGAGCACAGTGCGTTCCAATGCAGCCAATTTAAATCATTAACGTTCGATCAGAAATCAAAAAAGATTCGTGAAAAGAATCTATGTTACAACTGTCTGCGGAAGGGACATCGTAGCGCAGAATGTCGGTCAAGTTCCTGTCAAGTCTGCAACCGCAGACACCACACCCTATTACACATATCGGATGGGTCAAGTCGAGACTCAGGCACCAACACGAGTAAAACACCGGCTAACACTTCGCCAATCACCAATCACTCAAATGACGCCAGTTCCAATCATACCACATCGCCACTGACAGATGTTTTACTCGCAACAGCAGTTGGAATCGTCGCAAACGGAAACCAAGAATTCACCATTCGTGCCCTGCTTGATTCTGGATCACAAGTGAATCTCATCTCGGAAAACGCCATAACTCGAATTGGCCTACAACGAAAGCCAGCTTCGATTTCAATTAACGGAATCGGGGCCAGGGAAGCAGCCAAATCACAATCGATCGTCGAATTTGTCCTTAAATCACGTGTTGATCCGAGATTTTCAATTTCCATCACAGCAGTAGTCGTCGAAAGGATAACTGGCATATTGCCATCGCAACATATCGAGTCACAACAGTGGACACATTTAAATCAACTCCAATTGGCTGATCCTCACTTCAATCGACCTCACAAAATCGACGTGCTGCTGGGGGCTGATGTCCTCGGAATGCTTCATATGGATGGATGCATAAAATCTCTCAACGGTTCCCCATTCGCACAAGAAACCAGACTGGGACATATTTTGTTTGGTAGATTCGATCGCAACACAATCACACACTCTTTAAGTACGACTGCAATCATCGAGAACTACACCAACGTCGACAACATTTTGAAGTCATTTTGGGAGATTGAAAACGTGCCAGCATCCCGAGAACTTACTGCAGATGAAATTCAATGTGAAAGGCATTTCCAATCAACGCACTCCAGAACCAAGGAGGGAAGATATATCGTGCAACTCCCTTTTGTTGATCAGCCAGTGCCACTCGGAACATCTCGAGAAGGCGCGATCGTGAGGTTGAAGCACATGGAGCACCGATTCTCGAAGAATCCGCAGTTACGCATCGCATATCGAGAATTCATGCAAATCTATTCTGAGCAGAATCACATGGAGGCAGTGCCATCCGAAGACGGAGAGCCGACAAATCAAATGTGTTATCTTCCACACCATGGCGTGATACAGGGTTCGAGTTCCAAGCCAAAATTACGCGTGGTCTTTGATGCCTCACACAAGACGACTTCTGGAGTTTCACTCAATCAAAACCTTCGCATCGGTCCTAAGCTTCAACAGAATCTATTCAACATCCTCACTCGATTTCGACAACACAGATACGTATTTATCGCAGATATTCGACAAATGTATCGACAGATTCTGGTGGCCCCTGAGCACCAAGATTATCAACGGATTGTTTGGAGAACAACGCCTGAGGACCCAATTCAAGATTATCGTCTGCGCACAGTAACCTATGGTACCAGCTGTGCTCCGTATTTGGCTATACGTACGATCCACCAATTGGCACGAGACGAATCCAAGCAATTTCCCATCGCTACGAAGGTCGCTCTTACGGACTTCTATGTAGACGACCTGATGACGGGCACAAACACAGTCAAGGAATTGGTTGAAATCCAGCAACAAATGGTGGCTTTACTTCAGCGAGGCGGTTTCGAGCTTCGAAAATGGTCTTCAAATTGCCAAACCCTATTGGATCAAGTGTCATCAGAATACCATGAACATCGGCCATTGCGGGAGTTAAAGTGGGAAGAGTCGGTCAAGGCGCTTGGTTTACATTGGGCACCCTCGGGAGATTATTTTGCATTTCAAATCAAGGACTTTCCAGAATTTCCGGTGATCACCAAACGAATCATCCTCTCAGAGGCTTCAAGGATTTTCGACCCGCTCGGCTGGTTGTCCCCTACTGTTGTCATCGCAAAGATAATCTTTCAGGAGTTATGGGTGCTCGGACTATCGTGGGACGAGTCAGTACCGAAATCAGTTGCCGAAAGATGGTCAAGATATCGAAAGAATCTGAAATCGTTGGAATCAATTAAAATCACTCGTTGGATGGATTATCAACCATGTCGCAGCAATCTTCAAATCCACGGTTTCAGTGATGCCTCCATGAAGGCATATGCTGCGGTCGTATATGCTCGCACCACGTCGACAGACGGATCAATAAAAGTCACCATTCTGGCGGCGAAAACCAAGGTCGCCCCACTTAAAGCCATCAGCCTACCGCGATTGGAACTATGCGCCAGTCTGCTACTGGCCACTCTCATGAACAAGATCGTCCAGTCACTCAACCTCAACGACATACAACAGTTCGCGTGGACCGACTCACAAGTGGTCCTTGGATGGCTTCGCAGTCCTCCCAGCCGATGGAAAACTTTCGTGGCGAATCGCGTTTCGCAAATCACCGATCATCTAAAGCCTAGCGAATGGCGTTACATTGATACTCGACACAACCCCGCAGACTGTGCATCTCGCGGCATCGAACCTTCGTTACTTCACGATCATCACATATGGTGGAGAGGTCCTGAACGGCTGTCGAAACACTCGGACACTTGGCCAACACACAAAATCAAGGAATGCTTCACCCCATCGGAAGAATGCAGAATCGTATCCATGGTCGCCACGCAGTTAAACGAAACATCAAAGTCTGATGGGATTTACCAACTCCTGAGTCGCTGTTTCACTCTCGAAAAACTACTCAGAGTCACAGCCTATTGTAGACGCTTCATCCAACACTTTCGTACTCTCAAATTCGATCACAATGACACTTTCATCAAGGTTCCTGAGATGAATTGGTCACTCCGCTTTTGGGTTCGATTCGTACAAGGGGTTCACTTCGCTGATGAAATCCGACGATGCCAATCCAGAGAAAACCTGCTGAACAAAAGTGTGCTTCGCTCACTTAACCCATTCGCCGATGATGAGGGAATCTTACGAGTTGGCGGACGACTAAAACATTCGTTATTGCCGTATCAAAACAAGCATCCGTTAATTCTGCCAAAAAACAGTCCACTCACTAATTTAATCGTCGCACAGGCACATCGAACCACACTTCACGGTGGTCAACAATTAATGTTGGCACATCTTCGAAGCCGTTACTGGATCATCAACGTTAAGAGGTTAGTCCGCACGCATGTTCGCCATTGCGTGACATGCTTTCGCTATCGCTCAACCACCGGACAGCAACTAATGGCCAACCTTCCATCACCACGCGTCACTCCATCGAGAGCCTTTCTGCACAGCGGAGTGGATTACGCGGGTCCGGTCTCGATCAAATTAAGCAGAGGCCGTGGCGTAAAATCAACAAAGGGGTATATCTGTTTATTCGTGTGCCTATCAACAAAGGCGCTCCATCTGGAGATGGTGTCAGATCTCAGCGCAGACGCGTTCATCGCTTCGTTCAGAAGGTTTACCGCTCGAAGAGGTAAAGTCCAAGCTCTATACAGCGACCGCGGCACCAACTTCATTGGATCCAACCGTCAACTAACGACTCTTCACCAAAACAGCACAAAAAATGTAAATCCTGAGGTCGCCACAATGTTAGCTCAAGACAACACGGTCTGGTGCTTCAATCCGCCCGCTTCACCACATTTCGGAGGCTTGTGGGAGGCAGGGGTGAAGTCCGTCAAACACCACCTTCGAAGAATCATCGGCAATACACTACTCACATTCGAAGAGATGACAACGTTATTGTGCCAAATAGAAGCTTGCCTCAATTCGAGGCCATTGTGCCCTATGTCAGATGATCCCGAGGACTATACGACACTCACTCCCGGCCACTTTCTCATCGGAGAGCCACCCATCACTATTCCAGAACCATCAGTGCTTGACACTCAGTCGAATCGTCTAAAACGATATCAGCAAATACAACAAATATACCAGCAATTCTGGAGGATCTGGTCAACCGAATACTTGTCACGACTGCAGCAACGTCCCAAATGGCTCAAAACAAACGTTAACTTCACGGTCGGTCAGCTAGTTCTGATAAAAGATGAACTCTGCCCACCATCCAAATGGGCGATGGGCCGAATCACTGCTATTCATCCGGGTGCCGATGGTCTTATTCGCACAGTCACGCTGAAATGTCAAGGCAACACACTCACGAGACCGGTAGTAAAATTGTGTCTACTGCCGATCCCAGACAACATCGATAGCTAAAGGATTAATCCTTTAGGCCGGCCGGCAATGTTGGCGCCACCACAACAAACACATCACCTTGTGGCGAACACAGCGAATTAATACAGACGTCAAACTACACGATGTCCAACCATTTTTCTTCCTCTTCTCTCGTCGATCGTCAACCTAACAACATCGCACATCGTGTTCATCAAAACTACAGTGGCCATTTTCTCAACAATAATAACTACAATTAATAAAACAACATCAAGATCATAACAGCAAATTTCATAATAAACATACGAACGAAGAAGTGCATTAACCTCAATAAAGTATAATATAATTGATTTAAGTGTTTTAATTCGAGTGCCGCTTGTGGTGAATACTCTCGCAACACATCCGCAAAATCCGCTAAGCTGTAGTGGCTAACAATATTATTTTTACTTATGACGATACTGCAGAAACATAAATGATAAATAAGTAAAATTATTTCGACTTGTGTCTGTATTCTAGATAATATTTATAAATATTATTTTATGTTGTGACGTTATTTCATTTAAAACAGAAACAAATTTATTATTAATAATATTCCCAAAAATCAAAATTTTTTATTATTTAGGAAAAGTGTTAAAAGTTGATTTATAAATAATGTCAAGTCGAGGAAAGTTGCTAGTACAAATGGTATTAGAGCAGGTGGAAAAGGATAAAGTTCACGAAATCAGTGAATATGACGATAATAATGAAGATGTTAATAAAGAAACTTCAAAGAACGGGAACGACAAGATATTTAAAGAACCAGTCATAATGAGCACGTTGCAGGTTAGTAGTGAACAGTCTATGGCGGCAGAATTGCCAGAACAAGTTAAATTGAAGACTCCGGAAAAACTGTAGACGCTATGAAAAATGAGTTTCTATCTGAAATTAAAGAACAACCCTCAGCGTTAGAGTTGCCGAATAAATTTAAAGAACCAGAGATGTTAACTGGAAATTTAAAACTTAATTCAGATTGGAAAGAAAAACAAATTGAAACTCCAGAAAACGAAGTAAAAACACCTGATAAATCTTTGGGAGAATCTGTAACAAATATGGCCTTAAATTCCAATCAAGCACAATCTGCATATTCAGGTTCTTTGTCGTCAAGTAGTAGTAGTAGTTCTAGTAATTCCAGCTCTAGTTCAGAATCGTCTGATGAAGGTAATTAAAATCAAAGGTTATATTTATTATCTATTATAATATTTTGTATTATTATATCAAACATTATTTTTATATTATGTCGTATTTCAGACTGTGAAGACCCAGTTAATGATCCAACTTTCGAAATTGATGAACATAAAAGTAACTCTAGTAGTAGTGAAGAAGTAGAATTGAATCACGAAAACATAAATGAAATGCAACCTTGTTCTTCAAACCAGCAGGCAGTCTTAAGTCCAATAAAAAGGGGTAGAAAAAGAGTAGGCAACGCAGCCAACTGAAAAAGGAATAAGTCTAAACGGCTAAGAAATACAGGGAGAAGTTACGAAACAACCAGCAAATTACACAAAGTTTCAAGGCCCAGACAAATGAAACCACCGTGTTCTGATAAATGTAAATTAAAATGTTTCAATACAATTTCGGAACAGGAGCGTCATCAGATATTTTCAGCTTTCTGGGAATTAGGCCATTTAGATAAGCAGAGAAACTTCATTGCTTCTTGCATGGAACCAGTGCAACCAAGATACCGATACGCAACCGAAAACAGCCGAAGATCATTGAACAATGCATTTTATTTTAGACTAAATGAACAAAAACTTCGGGTCTGTAAACAATTTTTTAAAAATACTTTGGACATCAACGACCGGCCAATTAGAACTATAACTGAAAAGCGAGGTAAATTCTTGAACGATGTACTAGAGGAAGACAAACGGGGAAAACATGGAAACCACTTACGAATACACGAATCAATGAAAGACGAAATTCGAGGTTTCATTCGTAATATTCCAAAAGTTGAAAGCCACTACAGACGGTCTAAATCGGCAAGACACTATATAGAAGGAAACAAATTTATATCGGATCTACATAGAGATTACGTGGCACAGTGTAATAAGAGAAATTCTCCATTTTGTAAATATTTGATTTTTTATAAAATATTTACAAAAGAGTTTAATATATTCAGTTATAAGCCACGGAATGATCAATGTGAATTATGTGTTTCATATGAAAATGCATCAAGCGAAGAACAAGAAAAAATGCGCGAGAAGTACGATACCCACTTGGAAGAAAAAGAGTTAGCTCGCAGCGAAAAAAACTCAGACAAAATAACGTTCGCGACTAAGCCAAATTTTATTCTAGCTGTTTATGACTTAGAAGCTTTCTTTCAGTTTCCTAAAGGCCAAGCTTCTGTTTTCTACTACAAATCAAAATTAAATGTGTTCAATTTTTCTATATACGATCTTCAGCGGAAATCTGCGGATTGCTTTGTATGGCATGAAGGCATTGGAAATAGAGGCGTTAACGAACTTGGGACGTGTATTTTACGATTCTTGGAACAAAATGCAACGCAAGAAGAAGAAATTGAAGTAATTTTTTATTCTGATAATTGCCCCGGACAACAAAAAAACAAATTTATGTTTTCTCTATACCTATACGCTGTTCAAACATTAAACATTAAGTCGATCACACACAAATTTCTTATAAAAGGGCATACCCAAAACGAGGGTGACTCGGTTCACTCAACTATAGAAGGTGAACTTAAAAAGCAACTTCGAAGTGGTCCGCTATACACACCTGATTCTTTTATAAGTTGCATTCGATCTGCCAGAAAAAAAGGAGATCCGTATAGAGTGGTGGAAATGTCATTTCAAGATTTTTATGATTTAAAAGACCTCAATGGACAAATGCGGTTTAATTTATCAAATGCAGTTAAGATGTCGGATATTAAAGTGGTCAAAGTTGAAAAAAACTCTCCATTTTCGATTTTTTATAAATCTTCATACCACGATGATTCATTTAAAGAAGTTGTAGTTATTCGAAACAGCTATAGAACGTCTACCTCAGATTTAGAATTAAAACATGCATTTCTTTCACCACCTGGGATATCAGAAAACAAGCGGAAAGATTTACTTGACCTATTGAAAGGAAACTATATTCCAAAATACTATACCAATTTCTTTGAAAGTTTGTTTGACAGACATTTTTTTAATGATAACATAATGATAAACATCATTACGTCGTTTATGCAACTTTGAATTTGTACTATTTTTATGTTCCTTTTAATTTTGAAATGAAATTATTATACATGGTTTGTTGAATTTTGATAAATAAAATGATAACAATTAAATTTTTTTATTTTTTATTTACATAAGAAACCCATTTATTTCGTATTTTCGTTACAATTATTTTCAAGAACAACGTCACAACTCAAAATGAGCCTGTTTTAAACATCTAACTTATAAACAAGAAATGAAAACTTTTAATTTATGGCTAAGTTTTTAAAACTTAAAACTATTCACCAAATCAATATGTCATTAGAAATTGATTTTAGTAGTTAATGGATTAAAAATTGATAATTTTCTTTAAAAAAAAAATTTAAATCGATTTTCTGTAAAACTAACTTTTTTGAGTTGTGTCACTCTTCATGCAAGCCGACGATAGAATATTGCAAAACACTTAAACAACTGGTTCAAAAATAACATAAAACTTAAATTTGATTATTCCGTTAAAAACAACATTGAATTGGTCAACAAAATTGAAGGCATCACTATACATCCGAATGAAAAACTAGCATCTTTTGACGTCACCAGCATGTATTGCAACATACCCGTCAACGAAACGATAAATATAATGAAGGATCTGCTGACCCAAAACGAAATAGATCCAACAACAAGTAGTGAAATAATAAATTTATTAGAGGTAATAACTAACCAAAATTATTTTAAGCATTTAGATAAATATTATAAACAAACAGATGGCCTCCCAATGGGAAGCCCTCTGTCCGGTACATTAGCTAATTTCTACTTAAATTATATAGAACGCACACATATAATCAATGCAAAAAATAAATTTCATAAATATATAAAATACTGGTTCAGATACGTTGATGATGTACTTATTTTATTTACCGGGACGCACAGACAGTTAGATGTCTTACATGATTACATTAAAAATATTCATGAGAAAATTAAGTTCACACTAGAATTAGAAAAAAACAAACAGATTAATTTCTTGAATTTAACAATTAAAAATGAAAACCATAAACACTTTTTTAAAATTTACAGAAAACCAACACAAACAAGTCATACTATACATAATAAATCTAACCATCCAACACAACATAAAATTTCTGGATATAGTCACATGATCCATAGACTGAACACAATACCATTATCAAATTTAGATTATAACGAAGAACTTAACAAAATAAAATATATAGCTGCCAATAACGGTTACCAAATTTCCTTAATTGACAAATTAAACAGATCTTACAAGCGTAAAAAGCAATATTTTGACAAATCCTCATTGATAACAGAAAACGAAGCCAAAATTATAAAACATATTTCCGTCGAATACAGTATATGAACTATTTTTAATCAACATGGTTATAAAATAGCTTACAAAACGAACCAGAAAGTAGAACAAAAACTCAAAACTTATACCGATAATAGTAACAATGACACAGGCATTTATAAAATTACTTGTTCTGATTGCCCGTCATTTTATATAGGGCAAACCGGCCGTTCATTTGAACAAAGATTCATTGAACTTGTAAAAGACGTGGGAAAACGTAAGACAGATTCACTTTTTGCTTTACACATAAATGACAAGAAACACACATACATCAACTTCGACTCGAATCTAACTGTACTATACAGAATCAATAAGGGAGACTTCATGAATCGTATTAAAGAATTTGAAATTTACAAAAACAGAAATAATATATACCTATTGAACAATAAAATAAATACAACAACAAATAAAATTTATGATTTAATTTTAAATTAACGTAAGGTTGTATAATTTCGATATACATATAAATGACAAATTGTCACTGTAATACTCATTTAAGTAGAAACAAGCTGATGATATAATGGTAATTATCGAAATCGATTCTTGTTAGATATTAACAAAAATTTTAATTCCACGTTAAGAAAGTTTTTATACTTATACACCAATACCCCGCTTTGCGTCCTTAATTGGTTCTAAAATAATCATGCGCAAAATGAAACGACGCAAACTGAAACAGCGGTTTTCATGTAAATTCATACAAAATAAAATTAATTGGTACCTTAATTTTAAAAAAAAAAATTAAAGTTATTACATTTTTGAAATAAAACAATTATAGTGTGGTAAATATTATTTATTTCATGTATTTCCAACAAGTTCACAAACAAAAATAAAGCTATGAATTCATTACTTAATTTTTTTAACAAGAAAGTTTTACATCTTCTAACTAAGTCATTCGGAATCTGAATCATCCTCGATGTCTTGTACAAAAAAATTCTCCAATGTCAACTGAACCGGTTTCGGTTTGTTGTTGATGTAGATTTTCTCGTATCGCTCTAAATTGGTTGAAATTGTTCTAGTAAATTTCGAACTCTCGGATGGATCAGGATCAACTTCGGCAAAAATTTCCAGGGCCTTATTTATTAGCTTTATAGCTTCTGAAATTTTTTTTGAAACTGAAATTCATTCCTCTGCTTCTTCCTCTTCCTCTAAGCTACCTTCTTCCCTAGTTCTAACGTTATTCATTTCCATTTCAAGCAAATCTTCATTCATAATGTTTTGTTCTGCATTCAACAGCTCATCGATATCAATTCCTTCCATTCCTTCAAAATTCGCATTTCTGGCGAGATTCTCAATTTCTAGACGATCCGCTGGAACATCATCGACCACTACTTGAGAACTAAGAGTATTGTCCCGTACACAATCCAGCCATAATTTTCGCCACACACCATTCATGCATGAATGTTTCACTTCATCCGATGATTTGGAAATGTTGTCAACTGCTTTTAGGATGTTGTAACTTTTCCAAAATTCTTTCATGGTCACGTCATTTGTATCAGTGGAACTGAGCAGCTGGCGAAATGTTCGTCTTACGTAATAGGCTTTGAAAGTTGAAATCACCCCCTGATCCATGGGCTGAATAAGCGATGTGGTGTTTGGTGGTAAAAAAATAAATTTAACCTTAAGGGAGATTTCGTTCCCATACATACACTGGATGGCCTGGAGCATTATCTATTAAAACCATGCATTTAAAATCTAAATTCTCCTTGGAACAATAAGCCTTTAAGTTCAGGCAAGCAACAATTCGTAACCCAGTCCTCGAACAAAATAGCTGTCATCCATGCCTTTTTATTGGCCCTCCAATGCAATGGAAGTTTATTTTTAGGGCAGTTCTTCATTGCTCTAGGATTTTGAGAGTTATAAATTAGAAATGGCTTGAATTTGAAGGAACCATCGGCATTGCCTCCAAGGAGAAGGGTAAGTCGCTCTTTGCTGGTTTTATAACCTGGTACGGATTTTTCTTCTCTAGAGATAAACGTTCGTGTTGGTAATCTCTTCCAAAAAAGGCCGGTTTCATCTACGTTGAAGATTTGTTTAGCACAATAGCCCCCGTCACGAATTAATGAGATTAGCTTCCGTTTATAAAGATCAGCTGCAACAGTGTCTGCACTAGCTGCTTCTCCTTTCATTAACACGTTGTGGAGATTTGCGCGATTTTTAAAACGGTTAAACCACCCCCGACTTGCCTCGAATTTTTCTGCGGCAACATTATTTGAAGAATAAGATGACGTGTCGGTTCCATTAGAAGCAGTTGTGATGTTGGTCGGTGATTTTTTTACCAAATCTTCAAAAATACTTTTTGCTTTTTCTTGAATCACCATTTGACTCAATGTCATTCTTGTTTGGACTTGGAATTCTATCCAAATTAAAAGTAACGATTCCATTTTCATCATTAATGGCCCCCCTGATTCGTGTCAATATTTTTGAATTTGTCTCGAAAGCTAGGTTGGTAGCACTTCTTATTTTATCGGCATCGCGATTACAAATTGTACGCACGGTTGTGTTGTAGGTGCCAAATTGAGGGTTTTTGCAATGAATGAAGCCTTTTCACCAGCTTTAAATCTTCGAAAAATTTGCAATTTCACTTCAAGAGTAAGTTTTTTTCGACAATTTTTATGATTCAAATCACCTTTGCCCATTTTGGCTATCTAAAATTTGTAAAAGTAAATACATTTTCATATAAAATAGAGCTTCTGTAAAAACTAACCTTACTAATTAATACAGAGACACTTTAATTTAGAGTCCGCAATCAATAAGCACTCCAGGATTTAATTTTTAAGCCTATAGAAACTATTTTTTGGCACACAAAATAACGAAATTTCAAATAAAACTGACACCAACCGAAAATTGCTTTATGTAAAAAAAACTGTCAACTGCGCCTGTCAACGTATTTAACAAGCAAATTTGCACCATATGAATAAAAAAATAAACAGGGCCTCTTTCGTATTAATAATGTAGAGAGAAATTAAAAAAATATTTTATCTTTTTCTTGTGTACATATGTATTGTGTTCAACCAAAACCAACAAAAATGTTTATACGTTACATTTACAACGTTTATGTTGTTTAGTGCAATGAAATTAATTTACATTCAAATTAGATGGCTGCGAATTTTATACGATCACATGAAATTACTGTTACCGATTAGCACAATACAACTAACTTGTATTTACAATAGGTGGCAGACAATTTGGTACGAGCATATGAATTTATTATTATAGAAAACATCGCATAATTTTTATGAAAGAACTTTTAAATGTCAACTATAGGTAAACAAAGATTGTGACGAAATGATAAGCTCAGGTAAGCATTACAGTTTTACTAAATTATAATTAATATTAATAATTGAAATTGTTTCAGGTTTAAAACGGTTACTACTATAACGGAATCTAAGATAAGTATTTCTACAAATATCTATGTATTGATTATATTTTATGTAATGCAGTTTGTTAATTTTCAGATGCTGACATAACAATAGATGTAAGTAATTGCAATCATATTATTTCAGTGAACTTGTTTATTTCATTTAAATAATAATAGTTTTATCTTTCTGGGTTTTCAAACACTATCTTTGCACAAAATTTCGACCAAAACTATCAATATTTGTGAGAGTGGAAGGCAAATCAAAAGTAATAAAAATGTATCACTGGAAAGATGGAAGGGGGGAAGGACGGACACGATATTTTTTAATGTTTTGGAGTCCTGGGGGTCAATTCTCGTTCTATGAAAAGTACAATGAAAAGTTTTTTCAGTGAGAAATACACATTTCCGATTCATGTTCCATGAGAAGGAGAAAAATGACGTCAAAATCTTTTCATATGAATAAAACTTTCTCACCGACCATTTTGGCGGTGAGAACATCAAAAATATGGAAATAAAAATCTATAAAAACTAAATTTGTATTTTTACCATTAAATGTGTATTGAAACTATAATATGATTCACTTTAAACTTAACTAATAAGTAAATCTATTAAAAACTATTCCGTATATTTAAGAAAAGCCTCCAAATAATTAATTTAGTTAAGTTTTAAAAATAATTTGGTTAATTTTATAATTTACTTTATATTTTGACAGCCAATGACAAAAACTGATTAACTAAATCTACTTTATCATTTATTTAGCTAATATTTAAACCAATTGTTGTATCAGCTAGCGGAAATATACATGAAACTCGAAAAATTATGTGTTTACAGTGTAGCTTACTATGGAAATAACTTATTCAGCGTTTTTCTCACGATTCTTTTTCATTTGGACATCGAGAAACGCTTATTGTCGTTGTGTGAAATGTTATAAATGAAAAAGACTTGATGGAATCAAAATGAAAACTTTTTTTTCATTAGGTTTTTTCATAAAACGAGAATTGACCCCCTGGTAACCTAGTTCGTCGAGAAATGTCAAAATCTGTAACACAATTTTTTTCGCGATTACATACTTATCCAATATAACTTCGATATAGTGGGAACAGTAAAAACTATTATTAGTCAACTTATTAGTCAATTTACTTCATTTGCATCTGTTTAGTTAGCACAGATTAAATTTCTGAAATCGGAAATATTTTCGTTTTAACACTGTCTATTTATATGGAATCTCCCCAGAAGTCAAATTATTAAAGTAAAGTGACTTTTGATAAATAAATGTCTGGCAAAAAGCTACACCATTTCAGCGAAATCCAAATTATAAAGCTTATACCAAAAATTTAAAATATCACATTATCTATAATCCATTTTAAGGGAAAAAACACATAAATACCCACCTAAAAAGGTACAAATCTAGATAAGTATATCTGAACAACAATAATACATAAAAAAAGCATCAAATTTGAACACTCAGTTTCATTTTAATAAAATTTACACAACAATAAACAATCTTTTTGGTTGATAATTCAAAATCATTCAAGGAACATTTTTGTTATGTCTTAGTTCTTATCTGCACAAATTTTCAACTCATCAAAAATAAATTTAGTCTTATCTCTATATAGCATACAGTTTAAAATAAAAATAAAATAATTGCTAAATGTTCTATGATTATTCAAATTTTCATTATTTTTTACAACTTCAACAACACAAGCAAATATATAAACTGGAAACAAATATAACTTTTTTTGTTATTCGTGTTGGTAATTTCATGATGATTTTATATAACAAAAAAAAGAACTTTTCTGTATTGTGTTGGAAAAACTACAAAAAAAAAAATTCCATTTCCCAATTAAGTATTATTATTATTTTATTTAATTATAAGTGTGTTAATTATAAACAAACACAGAAATAAAAAAAAAATGTTTTTTGCATTCAACAAGTGGTATTTTGTCGGCAAATTTTATTTTATTTTATTTAAAAATGTATACTGAAAAATTATATTATATACGTATATGAATATATATTTTGTCAGTAGGTAAATAATATTCACATTCCTGAATTATATTTATTATTTTATTTATTTTTATCATATCTGGTACAAACGTAAACAGCATATTGCACAATTTAACAATAACTGCATATATTAAAAAAGTTATATACCGTGTTTTTGTTATTGAAATCAATTTAACGTAACTGGAGATCTTGGATAGAGGAAATTGATGGCCTCACAAAACTGTTTTGACATGTATTTGTAAAATGAGGTATAGTTTCTGTCACGTTTTTGGATCCCAAACGGATAAGTGATCCTAGTGAATTATGGCGGAAATTAGCCAACCGCCAGTATTAGTTTGTCTAACATTATCTCAAGAAGTATAGGGTTTATTAGAAAAGTTCATAAGTATTAAAATTAGGGTTTCGAACCCGCAAAATTTTGGGTTCGGGTTTGAGTTCAGGTTCAAAGCAAGAAAATAATTGGGTTCTGGTTAACAAAAAAATAAAACTTCAGATATTTAAAAAAATCTATATATCGTCACCTCAGTATTCAAGCGGTTCGAGCGGAATGAAACTCATGGTCGAAGAGGATAGACGTGTTTTTTCTATCCTCTTCAAAAATTTAATTTAATTTAATTTAATTTTTATTTTTGTTTCTTATGTACATAGTATATACTTTATATAAATAAGTACATATATACAGATTAATTTTAAATTTTAAACTAAATTCTAATTAAATTGATTTTAGTGTAATAATAATCCAAGTATAGTCAAAATATTTAAACTAAAGTGTAATTTTGGAAAATGAAATCCGGGATGCATTTGTCAGGCACTGTTTTTTATTTTTGTAAATAGAAAAATTAAAAGTGCAGGATCTGATATTTTGTGGATTGTACAGAAAATCAAATTTCAATTTTTAATTACTAAAGTCTAATATTTAGATAGTGTTGAAATAAATTTTAATTTATGTAAAATAAGTCGCAATATATTTGGTATTAGATTTTATTTTTACGAACACTTATTTGTATTCTTATGTGTGATTTTGTGTACATTCTACAATCGACACTAATATATACTTATAATTTGGTATATAAAAGGGCCATAAATATGATTGTGTACTGTGTAGCTGTGTCGTTTTCTCTTTGCACGGTTTCTGTGAAGGAAGTGTGCGTGGTTTTGTTGGTTTTTGTATTATTAAGTACAAACAACAACGAGAAAGAGAATCTTTACGTTGGTTTTAATATAGCTGTTACAAGTATTTTACTATTGTGTAAAATGGGCACTAATTAATACATGCATACAACTTGATTTATATGTGGCAGGATCAACAATAAGCGCGTTTTTTTATTCGCTCCGGATAGCTGCTATCGAGAGCCGTCATTTTTCTACGCCTAAATTTAAATTTGACGCGCTATTTATTGGTAAACTAAACTTATTTAACATCAAACTATCATTTTTAATTCAATTATTTAGCGAAAACTTGATATAAAAAATATTTGGCTCTACCTATTTATACGGAGCGCTATCCGTAGCCATTTTTCATATGACGGCTCTCGATAGCTGCTATCCGGAGCGAATAAAAAAACACTACAAATATAGTTGTACAGCAGCTTGTTCGCTCTTTACACGGATTATGTTAAGGAAATGTAATATATTTTGTTGGTTTATGTATTATAATGCACAAACAACAACAAAAAGAGAATTTTTTGCGTTGCTGTTGATACAGTTGTCACAATATTTTACTGTATTATATTGATACATAGTTTAGGTGTGTTTATATGTACTATAAGGTCTACTGATACGCACATGAAAGATGGTAGAAAATATTTACCGTCAATGTGTGTTGGTGGTTTTGGTATGTTTTTGGTTTTAGTATATAAGATTTTGTTACTTGAATGCAGGTGTTGTTAATCTCTTTGTGTTTTTGTGTATTCACGAAACAACTATGATATTATTGACATCATGCATTATTTGAACACAATAAGATTTTGTATATTCGACTCAAATAGGATTTTTATACTTTGTATAATCGAATTGGTTTGAGTCGAATTGGAATTGGGAGCTGTCTTAAAAAAAATTCATTTGAACGGTTTATTTAGGTAGGATTAATAAATTTGTTTACAGGGTATTACATACTGAATCAAATTGTTTTCTAATTAATTTAATTAATATTATAAATTATAAATTGTCTAAATAAATAAATAAGTAGATAAATAAAATGCGAATTTAGAAATGTTGGTTTAAATTAAGTTAAGATTTGATTTTTAACACAAAATGATGAGTTCATTTATGTGAAAAAGTGGAATTATGTATATTAAATCATTTTGGAAGGCTAAATGTTTTTGAGTTTAATGGTTGTCTTAATGGATTTATTGAAATTTAGATGGTGGGATGTTCACACAATCGTCATAATCACGTATGTATATGACACATCGATACATTTTTAAGAAAGTAAGGGTTCATTTTCATTGCATTTGTTTATTGTTTTATTTACTTTGCATGCTTGATTTGGCAGGGAATGAGGTCAGTGAACTGAGTTAAAATTTTGGATATATTTGTATTTATTTATTACTTAAGATTAAGATATCAAATTTCTGATTTATTGATTAGGTGCAGGATTTTGGTGGCGGAGATCTCTTCAATAGGTGAATGATGCTAATTGGATTTTTATTTAGGTAGTCTAATATTTTATAAGTTTTATTTTTGAGTTGCGAAAATGACTAAGGTGAAGGAAATCATTTGAATATGTACACTATCAGACATAAATATTTGGACGACGTCCTGGATTAATCACTGGAGCTGATTTTGGGGTAGCTGATTTTGCTACTCGTGCAAATTACAGCTCAGTCGGCTTAGATAAAGTCATGGGTGTCTAACAACGTTGCTTATTTTTGTTGATCCGGTTTCAAATAAATTTCTTTTTATGAAACTGTTGCTACCGTTTGATATTACATATTGTAGGGATTTATTTTGATAAGTTTCTTGTCGTTGCAATGCTTTTATTATCAATTTTTTAACGCTTTCATCTATTTCTTTGGAGAGGCTCATTTTTCAACCCCTAAATTAAATTTTTGAATACATAGTTAAAATTTTTGTTCTAAAATATCAAAAATACCTTCTGCTAAATCAATCACTTTATTGGTATTAAATTGTAGTTTATATTAATGTTGCTGTTTCGTTAAATATTTATGTATATACTAGTAGATTGAAATATTATACTAATTAAATATAAAAAGACAAACGCGAAATTCGTAAAAAATAGATAAACTACATTCTAAAACAAGGCTAGAGTACAGAAATATGATCGATCTTTCTAATACCAAAAATAAACCTGGTACAATCATTGAAACGTCTTTGGAGAACATTCATATTTTCCTGAAGCATACTGAATAAAACTATGTCACCGTAAATAAAATGAGGAAGAAGATAAGATAAAAATAATTTTTTCCTAAACTGACTATCAGAAAATCCAACCACTTTGTACAAACAACTAAGCATGCCAAAGACCCTCTTACTAATAGTAACTAAATGGTCACCCCAAGTAAGAGTTTTATTAATAACTAAACCTAAATCCCTAACAGTATTTGAATATTCAATTAGCGAACCCTGAAGAAAAATACCAGGAAAGGGCAAGGTATCTAACGGTTTTTTATAAATTATAATCGACTGAGATTTATTCGCGTTTAAAACGAGCCTGTTAGAGACCGACCAGCTAACGATATTACTTAAACCTTCATTTATCAGAGAAATATTCCTAACAATAGAATGCTGATCTAAACGACTATATCTGTAAATTTGAACGTCATCAGCGAAAATATGAATTGAACAATGTTGAATGGAGGATTCTATGTCATTTATGTACATAGAAAATAATAGAGGACCCAGCACTGAACCCTGAGGCACGCCGGAAATTACAGGAAGGAAATCAGACAAGGAATTGTCGAAAAAACTGCCTGAGAACGATTAGAAAGATAGTTGAAAATCAATTTGGCAGCAGAAAGCGAAAATCTAAACTGAGATAATAGTTTATTAAAAAGGATCCTGTGATTAATAGAATCAAAGGCCTTAAAAAAATCTAACAAAGTTAAAGAAGTTAATTCCCTATTATTCATATTACGCCTAATATCATCACATACATTTAATAACGCAGTAGAAGTGCTATGAAATTTTCTAAACCCAGATTGGAAGCAACTAATTAAACTATTGCTATGTAAATACGATTGAATTTGATATTTAACGACTATCTCGAAAGCCTTAGAGAAAGAACTTAAAATGCAAATTGGCCGAAAATGGGATAGCTCTAAAGGATTACTGATCTTTGGGATCGGGATTATTTTACTTAGCTTCCACTGATCTGGATAGGAAGAGGACGTGAGAATAAAAGATAGATGTCACATAAATTGATATCACAAGTATTTTGAGATGAAAGGGAAAACTACTTAACAAATTTTAAATTGACGTTATCCAGACCAGAAGATTCCGATTTAACCTTCCAAATAGCAGATTGTAAATCCTCGAGAGAAATATTTGAAAACGAAAACGAATTAGAGGACGCGTTAGAGAACAAATCGACGGAACTACTGCCCGATTTCAGACTAGCAAAAATAACTAATAAATTCATTTGGTTTGAAATCCCCACTTGAAATAATCTTGTATCTGCCTAGGCCTAAATTACGAACATTACGCCAGAAAAATTGGGAGGAAGAGAGGAGTCTAACTTGTTCTTGAAAAAATTACGTTTAGCAATTCGAATTAACCCTACAACTCTGTTACGAGCCTGCTTGTAATCTAAATGAGACTGACTATTAGGACACCTTTTCCATACACGATATTTCCTAACTCTAATATTTATGGCATTCGAAATTTCCTGAGACAACCAAGGCGGAGATTTTGCTTTGCAAGTAACCCTTTTTAAGCGGAACGCAACTATCAAACACCAAACTAATATACGAGTTGAAAAATTCTATTTGGCTAGTTGCAGAACTAAGGCAAAAAATATCCTCCCAAGGAACTGAGTTACAAACTAAGTAAAGGCGGGAATTGTCTATACTAGAAAAATCTCTAAAGCTAAAACTCTTAGGTTTAGGTGGAGAGTAAGAGTTTACAGAAAAAACTAAAAGATCATGATGGGATCCCATACCGAGAGACAACTGATTGAAAAAACAAATAGAGGTATTGGTAAAATCAATGATATGGTACTTTGTTTGAATCAATTGTGCAGTAGGTTGGTTTTCCAGTTGAGAGCCCTTCACAGCTAAGTTTCTTGTAGCTTTTAATAGTTCTTTATCCTTAGTCATTGTTAATCTGGATCCCCAGTGAACATTTTTTCATTAAAGTCCCCTCCAAGTATAAATCGTTTTCCTAATTTACTGAGGAACTCGAGATAATCTTCTCCTTTCATTGAGTGCTTCGGTGGGCAGTAAATACTAGCAATACAAATAGAACTACTTTTGGTTTTGACAATAACAGCAGTTGCTTTTATTTCTTCCGTTTCATATTTTAACTCTTCATAGTGATGAATAATATTTCTAATAAACAGCATTATCTCCTTTAGCAGGGTTTCCAGGGTGAATAGTGTGATATATTTGATAATTTTTAAATTTAATGATTGATTTTCTAGTGAAGTCTGTTTCCGTGATGAGACATGCATCGATTTTTTCTGTGTCCAGGACCACTTGCAGTTCTTGTTGATGTTGCATCAGTCCATTGGCATTCCAACATAACATTCTAAGATAATTAACCATTTTTCTGTTTAGGGATGGCTCCCTTAGTGCTGTACTTTAGTTTCTGTAATCGATCATCAAATGTATTTAGCTCGCTTAAAATTAATTTAAGTGTTTGACTTATATCGTTATTTTTAACAGTTCTTCCTGGATTTCCGTTGCTCATTATTACTTGAGCATAAATCATTTTACCAAATTGTCTTTGAGTAGTTACCGACATTCTACAATTAACTTCGGGTTGGTTCATTTTAACCGGTTGCTTCCTGAATATACATGGATTTTTAGCAATCACATTCTTATTTTTGATGTTTTGCAGTTCAATAGCAACGCTGCATCCTATGTAGTTAACCGGATGGTTTTCTCCACAGTTAACGCATTTAGGTTGAATATTTTGAGCTTTTACACAATCTTTGGTATGATGTTTACCTAAACATTGGCTTTGTGTATGTCCATAGGCTCGACATTCTTTACATTGTGGTATAAGCTTAGATCTTCTTAGAGGCTGAATAACCACTTTGCACCCCAAGATGTACTTAATTTCTTTTTTTTCTCGTCCAGATCAGAACAGAAGACTACTCAGCAGACATAATCGAAGTTCTCATCGAGATACACCGGAATCGGACACTAGATGTATTTATAAGAGGATTGAATGGCGAGTTTTTCAAGATGTTGATTATTCAACAATATGCCAGCACCACAGAAAAACATCGAATACAACATCCAACATCAAAGTAATAAAATGCCGCCTCATCGACCATAGCAAATAAAACCTGCAATACCAATGGAAGTTGACCCATCTATCCGAATGAAACAAGCCAACTACATCAATTATTCAAACTACTTACCAGACAATATTCAAACGCGAAAATTCTTTTCATAATGAACCTCGAGGGAACCAGAGAATCTATCACCTCGAAACCCAAGAAGAAGAGGAACAATACAGCCAAGTGGTCAATGAGAATTCAGAAATTAATACATCCGTTTATGAGGAGCCTCTCTAGCGCACCTTACCTAGAGTACAGGACAAAAGAGGACCATATGCTCAAATTTCTCATCGACACCGGGGCTAATAAGAATTTCATGAAACCGGAGCTTGCGGTAAATCCAATCCCAATCAGAGCCCAATTTGATATTTAATCAGCTGGAGGCAGTATTGCAATAAAAGAAAAAATTACTGGACCATTTTTCAAAAGCATCGGAATTGACAAAATAATAGATTTTTTCGTACTACCAGGACTCAAGTCATTCGATGGGATAACACGAGACGACACGCTAAACGAGCTTAGAGCCGTCATCGACAGGGGAAATAACACCTTATTTACTCGTATAAAGGCATTTATAAAAACACCCCAAAGGAAAAACAGTCATCGCAAGTGAATAACTTGGAAATTCATGATAACCATGTTTCTTACGAATTCAAGCAAAAACTCTGGACAATCCTGCCAAAATTTAAAATATTATTTGGACCGGTGAATAATATGGAACCAATAGATACTGATGTAAGAGCAGAAATCAGAACTAATACTGCGGAACCCATCTATACAAAATCTTATCCTTACTCAGTAAGCATGAGGAGTGAAGTACGGGATTATAAGACCCTTCAAAAACCAATATAACTCATCAATCTGGGTAGTGGAGAAAAAATTGGACGCCTTAGGAGTTAAAAAATACAGGATGGTCATCGATTTTAAAAGGCTAAATGTGGTAACAATATCAGACATGTACCATATTCCTGATATATCGAATACTCTTGCGAACCTCGGGAATTCCAAGTTCTTTACCACAATCGACCTCACTTCCGGATTCCATCAAACCAAAATTGAAAGAAGCAGACATACCTAAAACATTAAACGAAGATGGCTTCAAACGAATAACACATATAATTTGTGTAGTAATATTTTAATTTGTTTTATTTTTAATTTTGAATTTGTTCTTGCTATAATTTGCATTTAATTTTGTGTTTAACTATTAAACTATTAACTATTAAATAAATGTAAAGAAATAAATAAAAATTATTAAACAATAAAATTATAAAATAATTTTCTGTTGTGTAATGGCGTCTGTAAATGCCGAAATGTTTGAGTGTATCTCGAGTGTATAATTCGATACAATTGAAAAAAACATTGGAATTTTTAAAAATGAATTTATGATGTCAATCTGTGATATTAAAAATGACGTGAAATACGAAATACAAAAGTTACTTAATAATGTGACAAAAATGTTTGATATGTTTGAGGAACGCGCTGATTGTATGGAAAGAGAATTAATTGCCTGTGATGTGGTAAGTGGTGTTCCAATTTGTGCATGGCCTTTCATCGGATCAGGATATAAGCGATATCTGTAAAGCTATCGGGTATTCGAATACAAATAACATTATTAAAACTTTCCGTTTTTGGAATCATTCGGAAATGCAGTATTTTCCATGAGAGAAAACGATCATTGTATCAGCCAACTCATAAAGGGTACGCAAGCTAAATGTGACTACCAATTTAATAGAAATCAAATAGTTGAAGCCTTGAACGACCAGCAACTTCAAGGGAGACATTCTAAATATCAACACTAACAAATACCTAGATGGAAACATTTTGATATAGCACAATAATGTAACAATAAAATTCAATGGTTAACTTTGTTCAGAATACCTTCATGGCCTGCATCTTAATTAGGTGGCTCAACTACAAAAATTGTTCACAAAGCATAAAGAATCAGAACTAATAGATTACATTGGAATGCTGACCCACGGGACGTGGATCTTTAGAGAGAGAAGTCAGCAACATTCTCAGTTATTAAGTTACATGAGCATCCGCCACGAGCATCCGGCACAATTACTAAAAAGCTGACTCTAAACATTATTAAATATTATTATTTTTTGCATAATTGAGATAGGCTTTGACTTTCGAGTCAATTAGACGTGTTTGTTATTTTTTCCTTAAAATTATTTCCTTAACCCAACCTTGGGAGCCCGTGTTGTCATCACTGAAATTGGATCGCCGAATAAAACTATAATCAGGATGATGGAATCTTTGGACGGTGAAGAACCGGAATTGTGTGGATTTGTGTAACTTTGTGTGTAATTTTGACGTCAGTTTTTCTATTTACAAATTTGACCACATGTTGCACACTGTATTGTGAATGAGCTCGTGCTCAAAATACAGTGTGGCAAAATTAATTAATGTATAACATAAATAAATAAACTACTAAGTATCTTAGTATATAAAAGCAATATACTTTTGAGTTAATCAAAATTTGGATTTAATAGAATAAAGAGTAAAATTAAATTCATTTTTTTAAACTCTCTTAAAGGATTTGTTAACTTGTATAACGAAGCATATAACAAGTAAGGTTTAGAATAAGTCAATTATCGAAAAATAGTTAGTATTTCATGAGAGGCCATCGTATGGCTATTAGTTTTTTTTGGAAATCATATTAGATTTTAGTGAACAAAAAAAAAAAAAAAAAAAAATTAAGAAACAAAATTAACGTCAAATAGCAGTTTCAAGTTACTGTTCAGTGAAACCAATTTTCAAAATTTATTATGAGCTTACTTTAAAGTAAGGAGTTTACAATTATTCATTCCGAAGGCAAATCAAGAATGAATTATTAAAAAACTTAAACTTAAATTGTTTAAGTTTATTGTGATTCGATAACCATATTTATTGTGTTTTTCAACCATATTAGAATTAATTTATTTGATAATATTATAGATTTTCGGGTGACGGTTTGGGCAACGCCTGTACGATGCTAGTTTCCATAAATCATCCCAAAGTAAACCTTAAATAGTGATTAGTTACCGCAAGCCGTAAGGGTTGCATGAGGGCTTCTGGTTTAGTATTTGATATAACTAGTGTATCTTCTTTGAATTTTATAGGGCCTGTAGATTAACTCAGACTGGCGCAATAAATTAATAATAATCCCAATGAGCTAGAGACTTGAAACTTTAAACATAGCTCGTTTTCTTGTCTGTTTGTCTATTCAGTACAAATTTTGCAATCGATTTTAAACTAACTTCCCGATGAGCTAGGGACTTTAAGTTTTTTATATACACTACCGTGCAAAAGTTTGGAAGCAGCAAGGTAAAATCAAATAAAGCTACCTAAATTTATTTGTATTGATATACAACTAGTGGACCGCCACCCAAACCTAACCCTAACCTACAATTAAAAATTAAACAAAAACTAACTTAAACAAAATAAAAATTTAACAAACACTATGAAAATAAACTGAATTTTAGCTTTATCGAAGTGTCCAACTTTTTCTTTTATTATCTTCTCGCATATTCTAGCCATTATATTAATTAATTTGTTAAAATAATCTTCATCCAACTTGTTCCAGTCGTTCTCTAATAGTTACCACAAATATTCTAAATTCAACCCAAACTAGTTCAATGGGAGAAAGGTGGGTGATTGAGATGGTAAATGCATGATTTTTAAAATATTTTCATCTTTTTTCATGTTCAAAAAGTTCTGTCACAATTTTGATGAATGCTTAGGATCATTACCCTGTTACAAAATGAATCCAGGACCAAAGAGATTCAGTCCACTCGGTATGGCGGAATCCTGAAGAATTTTCAAATAGGCTTCCTTGTTTAGTTTATCGGTTATACTCACAAGATTTCCGGGTTTACTGTTGCTAAAACACCCCCAAACCACGGCATATCCAGCACCACGTAGATGCTTCTGAAGCCCTCTCTTCTTTTGACCGGCGTACAAACACATGTCTATTGGATCCGACAATTTGAAACTTTGATTAATCACACCAAAGGACATTTTCATATTGGTCTATTGTCCAGTTTTTATGCGCCCTCGCCCGTTCTAGTTTATTTTTCTTATGTGGAATTGTTTGTTTTTGCTTTTAGCAGCAACACATCCTCTTAGTCCCGCAGACAGTAGACGCCTTTTAACAGTGTTGTTATTGAAATAGGTGTTTTTCGCATATCATTCAGAGCTGCGGTAACTTGTGGTGCAGTTACGGCTCGATTCCATTTAGAGATAACTCTGATGAAGTTATCCTCTTGATTTATTGTGGATTTGGGTCTACCTAGTTTCCTGTTTTCTAGTAAGGGTATAGTGGACACCTTTTCAAGAAATTCCGAGTCTTTCTACAATTTGACGTTCACTGTATCCTTCCTCACTGTAACACTTGGTATGATCTGGAGGATATCCAAGTTAAAAATTTGAAAACAAAAAAAATTAAAGTTTCTTTATTAAAAAAATTATAACCAAAACCAAAAAAAACTACAAAAATTATCCTCCAAATCATGCATCGTGCTAACAGAATTGGACCTACACAGGGTCTCTTGAGCGGTTGTTGCCGGCTAAGCATCAGGGTATTAACCGCAGGAAAGGATGATTCTGAGTACTTACCTATTCGGACACTTACTCTACCCTAACTCATCCTCAAATACTCTTTCAAATTATCTCATTTTTTTTAAATCGCTTTGTAAATAAAGCAATACTAATTTCACTAAATACATCCTTTATAAAAACCTCAAAGCAATAGCAAAGCGTTGCAAAATCCACTAATATTATTTTGATAGAGACACAAATAAAATACCGAGAAAATAAAACTCAAGTTGATGAATGATTAGCGATATACTACCATTTCAACAATAACGATTGATGAAGATTGTGAGATTGATAGAATGGACTCCATTCTTAAACTGCATACCATATTTAAATTTATAATTTACAATCTAACGTAGCAGCGTAGTGTGATATAAATAATGTTCTTTGATTTTACAGCCATTATAGGTGATGAATGATGATAGTCTATAATTAAAGGTGATGTCTTTCGGTGGAAACATACATTTTGCATTTGTTAAGATTTAGGTGGAGTTGATTCGCGTCACACCACCCGATGATTCTATCAATGTCATCTTCTGTTCTGTCATCGTATGGATTAGCAATGACTTTGAAGATTGTTAGGTCATTTATAGTATATCAGCAAAGAGAAGTACCGAAAAGCATTGACAATACTATTAATAAATATATAAATAAGAAAAACGTAATGGCCAACATGTGACCGTTGAGGATCTCCTAATAAAGCTCTACTAAATTTAATTCATGTCATATACTGTGCCAACGTGCTGTTGTTCTTTGATGGCTTAAACAATACTAGTGGTAAATCCAACTAAATTTGTTATGGTCGATCTACACGGCTAAAAAATTTTGGTATCATTGATGTGGTTGCAATATCTTTGGCGTAATCCTAAAGGTTTTCCATTTAATAGGGCAAATGCCTGAGGTTAGTGATATATTGAAGAGTTTACAAAAAGATAGAGAAAATTGTTCTGCTTTTCTGTATAAAGGATTTGATTCCACCGGACCACAATCTTCTCTTAAATTTTTATTGCTTCTAATAGTTTGCCTTCACCCTTAGTAGGGGTTACAATCACCGCGGAAATATTGTAATTTGCTGGTTGTCAGTTTTTGAAGTCATGGATACCTTTCTGATTTTATGTCAATGGAAAAAATTTTGCAAACATATAGGATGTTTCTTGAGAGGAATTCGATTTAGATTCCCTTAGGTAACCGTATCTTGACCATTTTTATTGTAGTTTTGATGTTTGTATTTTAATATCAGAATCTGTTGAATTTAGAGTTGATATTGATGAATCCAACTTTATCTGTTTCCGAATTGTTTTTTTCTTTTTTACATTTATTGATAAGCTTTGGTTTTTAATTTCTTAAATTAACTAAAAGGTTATCCATACTAAAGAAGATTATTATTTGGTTTGATCAAAGGCGCAAGAGAGATTATGTCATTCAATTTTTTAACGTTCCTGTTGATATTATTAGTAAATTCATCCTGCCAATTGGTGTTTTCCAAATGCTCATTGAGTTCGTTATTATTTATTTGCCTAAAGTCGTATGTCATAGCGTTTCTATTGTGATATGGTTTGTGGTGCACATCATTTAGAAAAAAGGGAACAATTATTTTACTATTACACTGAACATATTTAATTCATTGGTAAATATCAAGTCCAGCATCATCCATTTTCATTTGGTATATTGTTAATTTGATTCAGGTTACAACTAAGCATTGAATCAACAACCTCCTCATTAAATGCCCTTTCAATAAAAGATAGATAGAAATCGCCAAGTACAAAAACATGATTTGACAATTCTGCAGCGTTGGAAATCTCGCCCATTGCATCACAACATTTAGCATGCAGCTCGGTTCTGTATAGTGGAGGAATATTGGCACCGTATATCTAGATACTTTGTCTTCTGGGTAAGAATAAAAATGGCTAAGAGGAAACCATATCTTCCAAATTTTGTTGATTTAGGTATTGATGTGGCATCGTTAATATTAAAGCAGAGATGTTAGAGTATTTGGATGTATGTATTAAAGATAACGGAGGGGCAGCTGATCATGTTGTATGCTCTTAGCTTTAGCACATATGAACAATGCATGAATTGCATTTCTCTGTTATATTTAAGCACGTATAATTATATTTTTGATTTTCAGTCGTGTCTTCCTTAAGTGTACAATGTATATATACTCATATATCTTTTTAACATTCCCTAATTTAGGTTGATTTCGATTTTGTGCACAATTTTGCTTTAAGATTTTTCATTAGCAAATGTCCATGCAAGATAATTTCTAGACATCCTTTTGAAATGTTTACGATGTCAACAAGCACACTCAACTTAACTTTACGATCGCTCAGTAAAATATCATTGGTTTTTGTAATCATTTCTGGTGTTATCACCTCATCATCAAAAACACTTGTACGACCACGTTTAAATTCATCGTTTTTGGTATCGTTGGTTGATAAGTGTTTCAGATAAACATAATGAATTTCACCCCACTTTCATTTTTTTTTTTTAATTTTTTCAGAGTAGTAACGAAAAAGGGAAGTGTAACCGTAACGAAACAGAAACATCATTGTAACAAAAACCGCAACAAAAACATTAAATGAAACACTTCGAAGTCAATGGGTTATAATGTAATTTTATGTAATAACAGTGATGATGGTGTAGAAGCTTTTGAGCGATGACAGTTAGAACGGTTTCCGCCAATTACAAAAATTCAAAGAGAAACTGAGTGCAGCGGCCGTCATCACTCAGTATGTTTTGTATAAGTAATGCTATTACCATTGGACACAATTTTTATTGTTATTTTGATATGCTTGCCTTTTATTTTGCTTTTGGTCAAATTCGGAATCGTAATACTCTTCGCTATCACTTAACACCTGATAATAAAACGAAAATGATTTAATCTTAACCACAATGATCCTTCCTAAATAATTTCTGTCGTACGCATAATGTGAGTGAATTGAATTAAGTCAATTCTTGCTTCGCACACACCAAAACCATATTCAAATCCAATTTGATTTAAAACTACAATAATTGCTTTCTTTGTTAAACATTAACCACATAATTCTAGTCACTTAACACACGATTATTATCACGATTATAGTGTAAAAAAAATTTTGTCATAGTATTCTCTATCTTACCATTAACAGTATAACAAGTAGTTAAGAAAATCTTCAAAATGTTCCTTCTTTATTGAAAGATAAACAAATTGTGAACATGATTACGTAATAATAATTTCTCTATTAGGGAGGGAGGTAGAGATTAAATTTCCAACTTAGTATTATATACATTACATATATTTAAATAGTGCTAAAAATGATATAATCAAAGGTACTTTAATAAAAATGGTTGTTAAAATGATTGTCATTATCACACACACAACCTAAGGGATAATAAAATTAAAATTTCTTTACCTAAAATAAAGTGATACAACAAATTTGGTTTGATTTACATTAAAAATTTTTTTATTTAATTTACATATATGTAATTTGAATATGAGAAGAATATTTTCGTATTCATGAAAAAGATTATATGGGTGAAGTCAAATCGTAAAGACGAGTAAAAGAGTATATTGGCTTGTATCACATTTATTATCATGGTTCTTCTCAAACTGAAGTTATTTCATTTTGCTTACACCACTACCATATTTAGCAAAGCTGTGAGCACAAAGCTTGAAACAAAAAAAAAAATTATATTTATCAGGAACTTTTTGAGCTCCCAAACAATCACAAAAAATGTATAATTTTGTAAATTTCTTAATTCCGGTATCGTACTACATATCAGTTTTAACTTCCTCAAGACTCCGAAATTATTCTGTAGCTAAATCGACTAATATAATTCAAAAGTCCCTGTGGAATTATTAACATATCCGAAAAAATCCATGAAAATAATTTTTTTTTTAAAAAAGCGTAATTTGCAAAAAACTTGAATTTTTTTTATTTTTCAATATTTCTGGTTAGAGCTTGACCCGTATATTTCCGAAATGTTATAGAATGGGGATACAATTTGTATTTTAGTGTCCCTTTTAAAAAAAGGTATTTATTTCATTAGGTGACGAGGTGGTTTTTAAGGTAAAAAATCGAACATTTTTCTGATAATAGTTAACTTATTTATTTTGTAGTGACTCACTCATGCAATCAATATAATACATTCGTTTATCCCTACAATTATTCGAAATGCAACCCATTTCGACTATAAAATATAATTGTATTTGAACAGCCTCTTTCAGCATTAGTAGTGACAATTACAGAATATACAACTACGAGTAATATATTCTAGGTTTGTTTCTGTACTCACTACTTTACACTAAATAAATTCTTGGACACATTTAGTGTAACAACCAAAATCTATACCACCATCTTATGTCGGTATCAGCAACTAACATTCTTAGCAAATAGACTTTTGCTTATTTTAACCTTTTTAATACGCCGCAAATGCAACAATAGTCAATCCATGTTTTTCTTTTTTCGGAATGTCTCAAATATAGACGCACATAAAAAGACAAAAGTATATACACACTCTCGTTCCAACTTTTGACGCGATACACTCGCCATTTTCTAAAAAAACATTTTTCTCTATATACGATATAATAAATTTAGTAATTATACAATTTAATAAATAAATAAATAATAAATTCCGTTGAATAATTATCGCGCACAGTATAGTGGTGGATTTTATCCACATTTTTATAACAAAATAGTGAAAATAAATTTTGGGCCACATATTTATCTGTACATTGTGTGGCCAACATAAAGATTTATTTTGGTAATTTATTTGTGCCACCATCACATCGGCGACGAACCCAACAAGTGGTGACCACTCGACACCCTTTTTAGGGATTATATACAACAGTATAAAATCAAAGTACGCAACGCCAGCGGATTACATCATTACAAAAAAAAAAGTCATATTTTTAAGACGGCTCGGTGCAAATCAAGCACCGGCCTAAAGGTAAATATCAATTAAAGTATTTCCTTCTCGTAAAAAAAAACTAACAGTATTTTTCTTTCTACAATTCCGTGCGTACTCACATACAAATACATGGAGTCATAAAACCATAAACAATTTCTTTTACAACGGTGAAACTTGGAGTCAGAAATATTTATAAAATATTAAATTCAACGGTAAAAATAAAAAAATAAAACACCTGGAACATTCTACAAAATTATTTAAAAAATAATCACCTATTCATTGGACATAAATAAAAACGGAAAATACAACAAATAACAACAACATGTAACAAATTGGATTCAAGGAAATCAAATCAACGACACACGGAGTGCAACATCACCAAACCAACAAACAACCGCAACTTTTTAACAAAATTTTTTTTTTTCTTTCCTTTTAATTTCCAGCAGCACCAGTACACAGTAAATTACATTATATCATTTCTATTTTTAACTGGGCTGCTATATATATATAAAACATAAAATCAAATAATTTAAAACTGTATTCAAAACTTAACTCATTGTAAAATTTCCACCACTATAAACTCTTGATCGTAACGAGAAATTTTAATTTCGCTCGTATATTTATTTTATCGTATTCGCTCGTATATTTATTTTATCGTTTTTATATTTCCAAAAAATCATTGCATTTTCAAAATTTGCTTGTATTTGACGGATAAAAGCATCACGCGAAGTGACACGCTCGTACACAGTTAAGTACGTTCCGTCAAAATAAAAAAAACACAGCAATAACAACTACGGAATTACTCCCATATCTTTTCCTTGTGTCACGAGACGGTAACATTTTGGTATTCTTTTTATTTTGTTATTTTCACAAATAAAAACCGAAATTTGAATTATATAAACAAATAATGCCAAACACACCCAATACAGAAAACGTGGAGCCGAAAGCAGGCACCTCACAAACCCCAAACGCCCCTCATGGGCAATATCAAACAACACAAGAGAGTGATAACCAAGATATAGAAATGGAGATCGCGGGCAATGCAAAAGTAAGCCTACCTACGTTCTGGCCTGAAAAAGCCAGTAACTGGTTCAATCTAGTCGAAATACAATTTGACCTCCGGAATATCACTTCTCAAAAATCGAAATATCTACATATATTATCGAGCATCTCTCCACAAACATTTGATTTAATTTCGGACGTACTTCAAAACCCGCCACAAAGAAACCAATATGATATTCTAAAACAAACGTTGTTGGAACGTCTGGAGCCATCAGACGAACGGCAACTTGAATCACTCATTTCCGGTCAAGATCTTGGAGATCGCCGCCCATCCGACAGTTTACGTCACATCCGTACACTCGCTGGTACCAAACAATTGGTGAGCGAAACATTCATAAGGACAATCTGGATCCGCAAAATGCCAGAAATAATTAAAATCGGACTCATGGCGCAACCGGGCACAACATCTATAGAAACACTAGCAAAGACGGCAGACCAAATGTTTGACGCACTAAATATCAGGCAACCAAATTTTCAAATACAATCAAATCAGTCGAAACAAACAAACCACAACAATTATAGACAATCAAGAACCACGGATCGAACAGAACGGGGCCGCAGTGGAGACCGTCGATCACCCGGACATAATGGTACCATACAAGACCGATTAGCTCGCATTGAGGCTCGATTAGACGGCTTGTTCCGGGACGGCCGTAGCCGATCACAAAACCGACGATCACAATCTCGCCCACGATTCACCGGCAATTCCAACAACTCTCGACCAGGCATTTGTTGGTACCACGCTAAGTTCGGAAAAGCCGCCAAAAAATGCTTTAACCCATGCAATTGGCGTAAATCGAGTGCAACGGCCAGCATGAAAGTAGAGAAGAATCAAAAAAACCAGTAAACCAACGGGTCATGACTACCACGTCCCACACCCTAAATTCGACTGCCACGACGAGTTCATTATCGCCACGTCTCCATATACTCGATAAAATCACAAAATTAACCTACCTTATCGATACTGGCGCTGACCTTTCGGTTATTCCAGTCACGCATTTCAAATACTTATATTATATTCATAAACGAAAATCCGATCTAGTCTTATCGGCTGCCAATGGAACACCAATCCACACTTACGGCACAAAATTGCTGCAGGTGGATCTCGGACTAAAACGAACCTTTACGCATGCTTTTATTATAGGTGCTGTGAATCGTCCGATCATTGGCGCCGATTTTCTATGCAAATTCGGACTTCTTGTTGACCTTAGAAACAAACGGCTGGTTGATTCAGCGACTAAGCTGTCAATCAATGCCACCATGGTTCGCGTCGACACACCGACACCGATCCATTTCACGGTCAACAATGATTACGGCACTCTGCTAAAAAAATTTCCTTCTTTAACAGCAGAGCCGAACTATAACCTACCAGTCCGACACAACGTGGTTCACCACATTGTCACCGCAGGCCATCTGCCCGTGTCAAGACCACGTAGGCTAGATCCAATCCGTCACAAAGCTGCATTCACGGAATTTCAGCACATGGTGGAATTAGGGATTTGTCGGCCATCGGCATCTCCCGTTTCGTGTCCTTTGCACATGGTTAAAAAGAAAGATCAAGACTGGAGACCATGTGGGGATTATCGGCGATTAAACTCGGTCACAACACCGGATCGCTACCCGATACCCCACATCCAAAATTTCTCCATGCATTTACATGGTTGCAAAATATTCTCCAAAATTGATCTCGTCAGAGCGTATCATTTAATTCCCGTAGCGCCCGAAGATGTTCACAAAACGGCAATAACGACCCCATTTGACCTCTTCGAGTTCACTCGAATGCCATTCGGTCTACGAAACGCCGCACAAACATTTCAGCGCTTCATGAACGAAGTAGTTCGTGAACTAGAATTCGTTTTCGTCTACATTGACGATATCCTTGTTGCTTCTCACACTGAGGAACAGCACAAACTACACTTAGAACAATTGTTCAATAAGTTAGCACAGTTTGACGTGCATATCAAGAGCGCAAAATGCGTTTTTGGCGCAACCACTCTTGATTTCCTCAGCCACAAGATTACACCTGATGGTATTCTGCCATCAGACGAACGAATTAACGCAATCAGAGAATTTCCAGCTCCTACATCAATTAAAAGTATTCAGCGATTTGTCGGTATGGTAAATTACTACCATCGATTTATACCGAAACTCGCACAAACACTCGCACCAATTCACGGCCACTTGGCATCTTTACTCAAAAAGCCCAAGACCGCCAAGAACTTCTCTTGGACCGACGAATGCCAACAAGCATTCACGTCGTTAAAAAATGAATTGGAACAGATAACACTTCTGGCACACCCACTAAGCGACTCAAAGTTTAGTTTGACTACTGACGCATCAAACACTGCCGTCGGGGCAGTACTGCAACAGTACCACAAACCTCTGACACGTGCGATTCAGTCAAAAACTGAACGGAATCCAAGGCAATCACGCCACTTGGATTATATAACTCAATTTACTTCGGACATACAACATGTTTCCGGACATGACAACGTTGTCGCGGACACATTATCCCGCACCACTGACAATGAATCGGCCGCAGTCGAAACACATTTCGACTTGAGCAAAATTGCGAACACTCAAAAAGTTGACCTAGAACTTCAGAATTTACTTTCTGGTTCCGAATGTCACACTAGTTCATCATGGAAACTAGAACTTTTTAAACTACCTGGCCTCGAAATCGTATGCGAAACTTCTACGGGTAACAATCGCCCATACATTGCAGAATCATTACGTCGAACCATTTTTGACACACTGCACAATATTTCGCATCCTGCTGTCCGAGCATCTCGTAAATTGATCGCTGCTCGTTACTTTTGGCCCAGTATAAACAAAGACGTAGGCGATTGGGCTCAGTCTTGTTTATCTTGCCAACGTTCTAAAGTACAACGCCACACAAAATCACCCCATGGCAAATTCGAAATTCCACATAGTCGATTTGAACATATCCATTTAGATATCGTAGGTCCACTGCCTCCATCTAATGGATACACATATTTACTTACCTGTGTCGATCGTTTCACTCGCTGGCCCGAAGCGTATTGCATGACCAACATGTCTGCAGCAACCATTGCCATTACATTCGTAAACAACTACGTATCTCGATTCGGCGTGCCCCTTAATATCACCACTGATCAGGGAACGCAATTTGAGTCCAAGCTTTTTACCGAGTTAACAAAACTCCTTGGCTCAAACCGAATACGTACAACGGCTTACCATCCACAAGCCAATGGCATGGTCGAACGTTTTCACCGGCAACTCAAAGCTGCGTTAATGGCCAGAAGCAATACGATACATTGGAGCTCGGAAATTCCAATCATTTTACTTGGCATCCGAGCAACAGTGAAAGAAGATGTAAAATGCTCACCGGCAGAATTAGTTTATGGTCAAACCATTAAACTACCTGGTGAGTTCTTTGTCGAAAATCCTCTTTCACCAATTCCAACTACCGATACAGTCATCGACCAATTACGTGAAACAATGCAAAACCTTGTACCAAAATCCACTCGTCAGTCCAAACAATACGACGTTTTCATTCCTAAATCACTGAATAATTGCGATTTTGTGTTCGTAAGAACAGACAAGGTCCGAACCGGATTATCACCTCCATACGAAGGTCCATTTAAAGTCATTCGACGCCTTCGCAAACAATTCCCCGTGTTGATTAATGGTAAAAATCAAACCATTTCAATCGACCGGCTCAAACCGGCTTACGGTATACTGTGTTCCACTGATCAAAAATCAGTTGGTAAAACACCTAAAACTGTCCGTATTTCAGCCGAATAATTTTTTTATGGAGGATTTTAGCTTGCGGGGGAGTCATGTAGTGACTCACTCATGCAATCAATATAATACATTCGTTTATCCCTACAATTATTCGAAATGCAACCCATTTCGACTATAAAATATAATTGTATTTGAACAGCCTCTTTCAGCATTAGTAGTGACAATTACCATAAATAAAAGGAATATATATTCCTTTTATTTATGCAATTACAGAATATACAACTACGAGTAATATATTCTAGGTTTGTTTCTGTACTCACTACTTTACACTAAATAAATTCTTGGACACATTTAGTGTAACAACCAAAATCTTTACCACCTCTTATGTCGGTATCAGCAACTAACATTCTTAGCAAATAGACTTTTGCTTATTTTAACCTTTTTAATACGCCGCAAATGCAACAATAGTCAATCCATGTTTTTCTTTTTTCGGAATGTCTCAAATATAGACGCACATAAAAAGACAAAAGTATATACACACTCTCGTTCCAACTTTTGACGCGATACACTCGCCATTTTCTAAAAAACATTTTTCTCTATATACGATAAAATAAATTTAGTAATTATACAATTTAATAAATAAATAAATAATAAATTCCGTTGAATAATTATCGCGCACAGTATAGTGGTGGATTTTATCCACATTTTTATAACAAAATAGTGAAAATAAATTTTGGGCCACATATTTATCTGTACATTGTGTGGCCAACATAAAGATTTATTTTGGTAATTTATTTGTGCCACCATCACATCGGCGACGAACCCAACAATTTATTTGAGGCGCAATCATTACATAAATAGACACGATGTTCATCGTAAATCGAACGCAAGAAGGACGAACATTGCATTTTATATTTTGGAGGATACTTAACTGGAAAAGATGGCACACGATGGCAAAAGCAAGCACAGCTACTTCAACGTATTAGACAGCAAAACGTGTTTCGTGACAACAGATTTAAAGGACCCAATTCTGTAACAAAAAATCTGAGCGATGTGGAAACATTCTGCACAATCTTAGATTGTTCAATTACCTCGGCGATATGCCGTCATACAAATCGAAAGGCAGAGTCTATTTTTCAAAATTATAATGAAAAATACCCGGATAAGACGAAACAACTATGGCGAAAATTGGACGAAGGGGAACTGTTGGCATATTTCGGGATCCTTTTATGCATGGGAAGCCAACGGTCGAATTACGAACGTTTAGACTATTTGTGGAGAAAAAATGCTTACCCTCTTTATAAAGCAACAATGTCGGCTAAAAGATTTCGGAATATAACCCGGTTCATTCGGTTCGACCAACAAACTACTAGAGCGGATCGAATGGCGTCGGATAAAGCCGCTCCGATTAGTGAGATATTCGAAATGATCAATGCCAACCTGCGTCTGAGCTATCGGCCCTATGAAAATATTACCGTTGATGAACAATTATATCCCTTTCGAGGTCGTACAAAGTTCACCCAATAAATACCATCGAAACCTGCAAAATATGGTATAAAATTATGGTGGTATTGTGACTCAAAAAGTAGTTATCCGTTGACAGGTCAAATTTATACTGGCCAAGTTGGAAATACCAGGGACATAAATCAGGGAGAGAGGGTTGTCAAGGATTTAGTTGGATACTACAAAAATACAGGAAGGAATATCACAACGGATAATTTTTTTACCACTGTATCATTAGCCGACACGCTGCTAAGTTGGAAGCTGTCGATGGTAGGAACCATGAAAAAAAAAGACATGCCTGCCACCTGAATTTAAGGCTTCGTCATGACGAGAAGTTTTGTCATCTAATTTCGGCTTTGGTGAAAATAAAATTATTTGTTCCTATGTTCCTAAAAAGAACAAGGCGGTAGTTTTGTTCTCTACCATGCATTTTGATGATAAAGTTGGTGAAATAAAAAAAAAAACCGAAATTATACTATTTTATAATGCAACAAAAGGAGGTGTCGACACAATGGATAAGATGTTAGCCCAGTACACAACAAAACGAATGACAAAACGTTGGCCGCTGGCCTTATTTTTCAATTTTTTGGATATAGCAGCTCTTGCGTCATACATAATATATGCTGAAAATATTCCATCACATGTTACGGCAAAAACAGGTAGTTATTATAATTTTTTTGTTTTTGTTTACTACTTATAATAATTGCTATCGTAACTTTTACTATTTTTAGGTCGACGTCGGGAATTTATCCAGGTATTAGCCGAGAATTTATGCCGTCCAGTGATAAGAAAAAGGGCACAAAACCCCCGAACGACCGCCTACTTTCCGACTAAAATTGCAATTGAATGTATGCTGACATGTAGTATTGAAAGTTTGAGGCATCCCAATACAGATGAATTTGTAGCGGACGAAGATGATCGAGGTCATTCAAAAATAAAAGGAAACTGCTTCATCTGCTATCACGAAGCAAATAAAAGGAAACGGGTGACCAGAAAGATTTGTGTAGAATATAGGAAGCCAGTCTGCCTTGAGCATAGTCTCACACAAACAAAATGTGAAACTTGCTACAAAAAATAATTTTTAGGATGCCTTTTTTATATATGTATAACTCTTGAAATAAAGAAAATTTTGAATATATGATATATTTGTCTTTACTTACTCTTATAAATAATCCTACATTTGCACTTCCAATTCAGATCACTAAAAAAACTTTCATAAATTTTCATATAAAAAGCAAGAAAATAAATTTCTTTACAAATGTAAATCCTGCCCAATTGATCCAAAAAAACTTCAACTTACTCTAAAAACTGTCAAAAAACAAAAAATTATAATGCTTTTTTGCATTTTCCAATCAAACTCAAAAAATTAGACACTGACTAACAAGTTTTTCCAGGTAGAATAAAATGCGACGAAATTATTCAAAACGGAAAATTGAGATCTTAACATTTGTAAATCCTGCCCATGTGAAGGTTAACAAAATCCTTCAAAATATCGAAAAACTGTACCGTTATTTTACAAATAAATGTATATACGAGTACGTATAATGGAAAAAACCGAATGTTGGGGTAACGTTGAAATGGTGATATAATTGTTTTAATATTTTTATTACAATTCTTATTTATTTATTTAATATGAAATTATTCGGGTTTTATTGGGGGTGTTTTGGTTGGTCGGGTATTGGTTTTTGGGGGAGAAAGATTAATATTTTTGTTATTGTAGTGCCAGGAAGCCTTTGGGGACTAGGGATGGTGGAGGGACCGAGTGTTGAAGTTACTCACTGTAAATGGAAGGAATTGTTGGATTGTGGGATGTTATCGGTTAATTTACTAACGTTGAGGGGTAGTGTGGTTGTGGAAAATTTGAGGAATTGCTTCAACTATAAAAGTAGTTCGAGCTTAACAATAATTTTAAGTTGCGAAAATGACTAATGTGAAGGAGCTGTTATAAATTATCAGAGCTACAGAAATACTGATGAATTCTCGTTCAGCATCCAAAAACTCCAACCATCCAGCTGTTATGTAGGGTAGAAATTGTATTGTGTTGTGATAACTATTTTATTTTATTTATCACTAACTAATTTATATAAGTTAAATTCTATTTATTAATTAAGTAGTAAAGATATGATATAATGGTGAATTATTAATTTAATTTAGTTTTCAGAGATACATGGAAAATTCTATTTGAGCTTTATTCGTAAGTATCCTATATACATGTAGTACTTAACTAAATTATTGGTGATTCTAGACTTTTTTGTGCCATAACATAATCAATTTTTAAATTTTATTATATAATTTTATAAATAATTAACTTCAACATTATTAATTTCCTTTTTTCTAGATCTGTAGGAAATTGCTGATTAGTTTAAGTTTAATTTTATGGTTAAATCTCGTATATGTACATATTTTTAACTTTTATTTATTTATTTATAGTATTTTATAAATAATTTAGTATTAAACGGAAAAGCACACATCGATTTTTAAATCTTGTTGCAGTATGTAAACAATTAATTAACTATCTACATAGTAAAGGTAACTAATGAAACAAGCGCTATGAATTTAAATCGTAGCTAGTAATTTAAAATGTTTAAACATTATTTTAGAATTTTTAGCTTAGAATTGAGCCCGACTGTTTGGATGTCTGTACCCACGGTATATGTATCTGTATATTTAATTATGTGATTTGCTTCGCCCAATGTCTATGCAGGCCGTTAAAATAGAAAAAATAACTGAATTTCTGAAGAATGGCTTTTTTGATTTGGATTTTGTTTGCATGGTCAAGGTGGAGAATTAAAAAGCTTTTGAAAGCTATGCACAAGATGATCGTGTACCTGCCAAACGAATTGACCCAAAACCCCGTGGTTACTAGCACGTGGTATTACAACGTGGTTTTCGATCCGGGTTGACCACTTATCAAAAGATTGTTAAGAAGCACTCGGTTAAGAAAACATTGATAAAAAAAAAAAACAATTACAAATCAAACAAAAAAATTCAGTTTTAATTTTTTTAAAACTCAAATTACATTTAATGATATTTTTGCTGTGGCTGGCAAGTGGGACTAGTTATAGAATTGTAGGTGCAGCAATGAACATGTCAACATCCACAGTTTGTGATATTGTTCACAAAATGCTGGACGCTAGAAAATGCTAGAACTTATTATATAGTATTATATATATAAAATTAAATTAAATTTTATAAAACTTATTTTGTTTACTTCACCGGCACAGAAACAAGAATTACTACGGACATATCAAAATTATAACACACCAGTGCTGTGATAATTTGGTTGCGTGCAGTTTAACATTAATTTATGACAAAAAAATTATTTCGCACAAAAATCGGACACGTCCTTGGTGTCAAATTTTGAATGTTTGTGCTGTTTTTATAATTTGTCAAAATATCTATAAAATTGTTTTGAATAATCGTTGTCTACTAAATTAAAATTGGCACTTTCAACATCTGACATAATTTTTGAAAAAAGGCACCGCAGCCTTAGGGACCGAAACGGGCTCACCGTCTCTCTTTAGTCTCAAGTGATAAACACTTAATTTTTTTTACAAGAATTGTTGAATACATGAGCCTTATCCAGACGATCCATAAACAATGATAGTTAGAAAAGAATCTTCGCGCGGAATTGCCGTCATTACTATTACCAGCTCCTTGTCGAGGTTTGTCTATATGGAGGCCAAGTTCATTTCGGAACTTACTTTGAACAGGTTTTTTCTTTTCTTCTTTACTTTTTTTATTTTCTTCTATTCTTGCTGACCATTTCATAAACGAAATATTATAAGAAATATGCAGAATAGCCACAAGCCAGTTATCCCTGTGGTAACTTTTCTGACACCTCTTGCTAAAAACTCTTTAATGCCAAAAGGATCGATAGGTCATGCTTTAGCAGTTTCCATAAACCTAATCCAAGCATGAAGAGTGGAAAGTCCATATTGAAATGCATCTTCGTTTTGGGTTTAGCAGAAACTTTGCTCAGATCATTCATCTCTCTAGGTCTAGCTCCACATACATATAGTACACACAGCACTAGATGATGTATCGTTAATACTTGTGCAACTTTTCCATCAATCATGGTTAAAAACAGTTCATGTTTGACTTCCACTACCTTGTCATCTTTGTTTACCAGTGATGGAGTAAGTTCATCAATTTGTCTTTTGATATCGTCAACAGTCTCTGCAGTCTGCCTTGGAGTTTCCTTGACAAATTTTATTTAAATGGGACGGCAATAACGAACAGAAAAGCATGCAGTATTTTGCCAGACTGCAAGATTTGTTGATAAGTCAATTAGTTTTATAGGCACAAGAGAAGCAATAAATAAATTAGCGTCTGATGTTAACTGAGTCTCGTCTGGCAATGCCTGTTTATATTCACTTTGACCAGATAATCCGTCACAGCCCCATTTAACGTATAATTTCAGATTTTTATGTCCTGATTTATGTACCGAATTTATTTGAAGAATCCGAGCTGCAGTATGATATATCATTAATTTCAATACTAGATCTTGGGGGATAGCACATCATTTTCGCATCCAATATCATATTATATGACAGAAAGGCAAAAATATTTTTTTCAGATAAACGAGACCTTAATAATCCGTATTGAGATTTTGTTAAGTACAAGTCAATATATATACACAGAGGTTCGTCTTTTGAATAAATAGTAACTGTTTCCGTATTATAAGTCATCTTACGCGTTATGTATAAATTCAAATCTATATTCTTATACTAGTTCTATGTTTTTTGTTTTTTTTGTTTTCTCAGATGATTCACCATATGGCTTAGAAGGTCGGCCACGTTCAACTGAAGAAGTTGCAGCAGTAGTTTCTTCAAATATTACCCTGAATTCACCGTCCAACCAAGCACTGTTAGCGTTTTCAAAAAGATCTTTTGTAGATTGTAATTTTTTCCGATAACTTGCTATAACTATATCAGCTCTTTCTAATGATAATTCAAAAGTTTCGATCAAATATTTTTGTAACTCGGTATTGTTTATTCCCGACTTTATGAAAAAGTCACACAAAACCCTACGATTACAAACAAAGTCACGCATTATGATAAACTTCACGGCAACGAATTATCGAAAAATCAGTTCAGGTATTGCTAGAAAATCACTTTAGGCGAGTGTCGTAAATCATCTGAGTGAATAACAGCCATTATATGCGAGTGGAATACGATACTTTGTCCACGACCGACATAAAATTGTATTTTATTATCAAATCCTTTAAATAAACCTAAAATAATTTCCGTCGACATTTTGGCGTCTCAGTTTAATAATAATGAAAATGGCAAGAGACTACTAGATAAAATTTGAAAAATGAAATTTTTATTTGGTAGTAGTGAATAATGGAAGAAGAGACTACTAGATAAACTAGCAGTGAATAATGAATATCATTATAAGTGAAGAAACAAACGTATAATGAGTATATTAAACGTTAGTCGTGGACAAAAAGTATTTATCCACTCGGCTATCGCCTCGCGGAACAAACTTATCTCTCATAGATAATATCTCGTTTTGCTCACAAGTACCATAAATAACTATTATCAACTACCCACAATTAGGCACTACACCCATCCCTCGATTTACGAAATCTCTTTTTACGAATTTTCGGAAAATTTACTAAAAATTCAGTTAACCAAATTTTGATTTAGACTCATTATTAACGAATTAATTCGTATCAAGAAATGGCACTTAAATCGAAATTTCGTTAAACCAATTTTCCGTAAATTTTCCGAAAATTCGTAAGAGGGATCGGTGTACAAGTTCCTACTACAAATACTTACACCATAAAAATAAATCACCCGATATTGGGTGGTTAGGGGAAATAGGGTTATTATAATTTTATTTGTAAATGAGTAAGCAAATTCTTAAACAAATATAATTTTAATTGTGCTCATGTTGGGCATAAAACAGAAAAAATAAAATAGCGCCAAAAATCAAAAACATTACTTCATCACAATTATTGCGTATGAAAAAAAAAAATGGCAAAAATTGGCAAAAAAATTTCACTTTCCTGGAATTAGGGATAATCAAACGTTTTTATAAGATAAGTAACAACGCTGCGACAAATAGCGCCAACCTTCAAATTTTTATTTGAATACCATGAAAACCACGTAAAAAGAGCCGCATTCAAATTAGAATAGCTTCATACATATAAGATAGATGACTGTTTTTCATTTTCTATAAATATTTCAAGTTTTGCGCTTTCTAAAAATGTATAATACATACATATATAGCTCGAAAGAAAAGATTTCCAAAAAACTTGTTTGAAATGTCTGTATGAGTAAATCGATCAAACCAATATTCTGACTCTCTGCACTTTGGCAATTCATTTTACTAATACAGATAAACGTAAAAAATAATGCAACTCAAAATTAAATTACACTTTAATTAAACTATCGATTCTTGTGAAGAAAGTTCAGGAAAACCAACTTTCGTAAAAACTATTTTCGAGACGGCGTTGTATGGAGGGTTCCTACCGTGCGCAGTACCAATGGTAGAAGGGTAAAATGTATTTCCTAAACTTAATATGAATTTTACATACTATATGTATGTAGATCGATGATGAAAATATTGACTAGCCATTTATCACTAGTACAAAATAAACCGTTTGTTATTTCATTTAAATTGTCTCACATAATTTTATCAAATTTTGTTGATTGTCTCATCTTAATTTTATCGAAATTGTAATTGAACGTTAAAACTGCTCTGCGATGAAATTCTTCAAATATATTGCTGGGTAGACCATCTTGCAGAGCACGGCTATTGGAAATATCACATTTTAAATCAAGTACATTTTAAATAAAAGAAATAGGGGCCGGTACCCTTCAAAAACCGGGAAGCAACAAGGAAGGGAGTAGCTTGAATCTTAAAGGTTGAGCTCCCTCCTTAGCGGCGGGGGGAAGCAGTACCGTGACATTAAAGGAGGAGCAGTTAACAGCAGAACAAAAGGAATCTGTGGCATGGGCGAGGAAAGTTGTCGGCGGCGGCACTTTCAATAAGGATCTTGGTTCGAAAAGAATGAGGTCACTTGATGAGGAGGTACCGGGTGACGCTAAACGAGCCAAGGTAACCTCAGGAGCCCAAAATGGCGAAAAGATGAAGCTGTTCAGCGAAATCTTGAAGGAGCATGCCATGATGTTAGCCGTCATTGGCAGGGGTCAGGAAGACGGGAGCATTACGGCTGAAAAATGGAAGATATTTTTACAACGAACGAGGATTAGAACGAACTGAACTCCGTATTTTTGGAAGTCCTGAGAGATAATCCGGGACCCCCACCGTCCTGTAGGGATGCGGGGTGGTATCAGGGGCGCGTTAAGTTGACTGCATGCTCAGATTAAAGATCGATGGATCTGTACAGAATGGCAGTGGCCAAAGTAGGCGAGGTATGGCAGGGCGTGAAGCTGGGGGCGGTCAGTAAGTAGGAAATTCCGAGCAGACCGACGGCACGCGTCTGGTTGCCAACCAAGCCAGAGAAGCCTGAGGAGGTCATTGAGATCATCCAGGCCAGTAACCCGCATCTTCCGGCAAAGAACTGGAAGATAGTGAAACAAGAGGAGGCCAAAGGGGGCTATAGGTTGACTGTTATGCTGTTAAACAGGAAGTCTCTAACTCTCCTCGCGGAAACAAAGGGAGTGAACAGCTTCGGAATAGGGTCGATCACTCTCAATGTGTATAAGAAGGATGAGGTGGACAGGCAAGTGGGAAACCAGCCTGGGGTAAACGTCGGGAAGGAAGGTGTTGATCTTCTGGAGACGGATACGGATGCCGAAATGATGGTTGTTCAAGCCTGCTCCCTTTCTCTGGACTCTGATGGGGCCAACCTGTTGAAGTCTCCGCGCGAGGGGCATGGCAACGGCGACTACATAAAACGATTAAAAGAGAAGATGGGCGGCGAAACGACGGATAGCGGCGGTTGTCCTGGGGTTACTTTTCCGATACGGGAAGTAGAGGAAGATATGAATAAGGTAGGTCACAATGGTTAACATTGTACAAATAAACCTGCATCACACGAAGGCTGCCTCGGCAGCTGTCGTTCTCAGACTGACTAAGCCAGGTGAGGACTTGGTGCTAATCCAAGAACCTTCGATTAACAATAACAGGATCTGTGGCCTCAGAACGAAAGGGTATAAATTATTATACTCAGGCAACTCTGAGAAGATCAGATCTTGTATTTTGGCGAAAAATAATTTGAATATTTTTCTTCTTCCTCAATATAGTTGGGGGGATGTTACCGCGGCGAGCGTTTTGGTTGGCGGTGTAAAATTATGGCTAGCCTCAGCCTATATGGATCGGGAGAAGGATGTTCTACCGGATAACCTGGGGGAACTGATCCGGGAAGCAGGTCAAAGAAAGGTAAGTGTCATACTTGGATGTGATGCAAACGCGCATCATACAATCTGGGGAAGCATAGACATTAATGAAAGGGGTGAGTTATTTTTTGAATACTTATTTAATAGTAACCTTTTAGTTTGCAATATTGGGCGAGAGCCAACATTTATTGTCAGGAATCGACAGGAGGTCTTGGATGTGACATTTGCGTCAGATACTATTGTTCATATGGTCAGGGGATGGAGAGTGGAGAATGAGCACTCATTCTCTGATCACTGGTATGTAATATATGTATAACCTCAATGTCAACCCTGTTACCCGGAAAGCCTTCAGGAATCCTAGAAGGATAAACTGGAACTAATATGTGGAAGTGTTAGAGGAGGTATTGCCGCTGGAGGTTCCAGAACTTCCGGCGACAGTAGAAGAACTGGATTGCATGGTTGATATTGTCACAAAGGCATGCAATCTTTCATTTAATGCTGCGTGTCCCCTGATAAAACCTAGGGGCAAACAGAAGCCGACATGGTGGTCCACTGGGTTGGAGACCTATCGGAAGGCTTGTAGGGTAGCCTTTAATAGGGCCAGGAATACCAGGGAAGCTCGGCATTGGGACTCATATAAGGAGGACCTGAGGAATTATAAAAGAGAGTTGAGGAAGGCACAAAGGGGGTCCTGGAGACTCTTCTGTGGAAAAATGGAAGAGGTATCTGAGACTTCCCGCCTTAGGAAGATTCTTTCTACCAACCTAACCACTCCCAGTTATTTTGGGTCATGGGTCATGGACAGCTTCTAGTATGGAATCTCTGACGCTTCTAATAAATACGCACTTTCCGGGAAGCCTCGATGACTCGACGGAGCCGGAGGCTCATCGAGAAATACCTTCAATAGAAATGGAGGGCATCGTGGATAGGGAACGGATCGCGTGGGCAATCAACGGGTTTAAGCCTTATAAATCGGCTGGCCCAGATAGGATTATACCAGCGGAGATCCAGAGGAACTTGGCAGTCATCCTTCCCTGGCTGGAGATGATCTTCTGAAAGGATATCTGAAATTTGTCTATATTCCTAGGAAATGGACGGAGGTCAAGGTGGTCTTCATTCCGAAAGCGGGGAAAAGCTCGCATGCTTATCCGAAGGACCTGAGGCCTATAACTCTTTCATCCTTTCTGCTGAAAATGTTGGAAAGGATGGTGGATGTATTTATACGATCAAAAATTGAACCCAGCAGGGCGCTTAGGACGACATCTACTCGCGCTTTGGAGGTTATGTTCCACCTTATTCCAGTAGTGGTTTTTGGTAAGCAGAAGGCAGCCGAGGTGGCTATGCGACTTACGGCTATCTCTCAGTGGAAGTGTCTGCAGGTGGGGCACTCGACGACAGTTGGATCACTAAGGGATGAACTGGTGAATCTAGATTATGTTATACCAACCTTGTGCTTCGATAAAGGGTTCCGGACCGTCTGTCCTTCAAGGAAATCCTGGAGAGACGGAGCAATACTGGAAAACGAGGCAGTGCAATTTTTCACGGACGGCTCTAAGCTAGATGGTAAGGTAGGAGCCGGAGTCTTCTGTGAGAAGCTTAATGTTAATATTTCTGTTCGTCTTCCTGACTACTGCAGCGTGTACCAAGCTGAAGGGATGGCGATCGGGGAAGTCGTGACATGGTTGAAGCATAATGTGGTATCAGTAAGGGATATCGCAAATTGTGTGGATAGTCAGGCGGCGGTCAGATCACTAGAGGCGGTTTGTCTGAGGTCACGGGTGGCGCTGGATTGCCGATCATCTCTTAATGAGATGAGCGAGTATTTCAGTATCCAGATAATCTGGGTCACTCGGACATCACGGGTAACTGCAGGGCGGATGAACTAGCTAGGCACGGTACGACTCTCCAACGCTCAAATTTGCGCTCAGTAGAAAGGCAATCGCCTTGACAAATGAGAGATGGACTAACACTCTCACGTGCAGGGTAGCAAAACAGGTTTGGCCAAAACTGGGCTGGCGGCGCTCCAAGGCACTGATATCCCTGGGAAGACGAGAGTTAGGATTGATCTTAGGGATACTGATAGGACACTGCCTTTTTGGGGAACACGCGAGAAGGCCGGGTTTACAGACAAATGAGTTTTGTAGAAGTTGCATGGACGAGGAGGAGGAAGAGACTTTAGATCACTTCCTATGCTCGTGTCCGGCACTATCATACAGAAGACATAAATACTTGAGTGTGTACGGTATGGACAGCCTTTCGGAACTCGCAAACTGTGGAGTGCGAGATATTTTACGCTACATAAGTAGCACTGGATGGTTTCAGGGGTAAAGGGGAGATAAGATCCTGTGGTATCATAATGGGCCACTATAATTGGCCTAAGTGTGCGATAGCAGCCACTCTAACCTAACCTAACCTAACCTAAATCAAGTACAAATTCGATTAATATTGTGTAAGATTATGCTTTTATTGGCAACTTGTATGATTTATAATAAGTTTTTTGTCTGATACTCATTTAATTTTTATTCAATTGTACAATCTTTGTACATGAAATCGCTTTAGTAATTCTAAATTGTCTAGGCTGTGCATTTCCATGAAAAATCGGGTTTTTATATAAAAAGGAACTCATTTTGGAAATAATTTTCATTATGCTTGTGATAATCATCCCGAATTGGGATTGAAAGCTCAAGCTTAAATAAACAAAAATAAAGAGCCCTATACCATAAAATAATTTTGTTTAAATAAAAAGAATTGGCTCAATATAAATAAAAATAATTTACAATACAATAATCATCTCTTTCAATTCGAATATCTTTGATTGATTTTTTGATAGTCATAAGCTCTTACAATTAAATTAAAAATATTCTAAACCTGTGTGTCTATAGGGTGTTGAATAATTGTTCGTAAATACTAATATGCTTCTACCTGTTAACGCACTAAACATAATTAAATGATCTTAGGATCGGTTGCATATTACAAATTATATGAGTTAAAATTAATTCAAATTAGAGTAAAGAATAAAAAAAAAAATTGTTTATTATTATGGAGAATAACATTTCGTTCTAAATTCGCCGTTTTTGACAAAAACCTGACTTTACAGAACTTATATAAAAATTCCTATTGATCCTAAACCATTCAACATACGATTTTACAATCACTCGGTGGATTAAAAATAAATTTATCCATATTACACAAAAGCTCTTTCTAATCCAAAGTGTTAACTAATCAAAATGTTAAAACTTTTCTAAGAAGTCTTGAATGAAATGAAAATTTTTTCGTTTTTTCCAAATTATATTTATTTATTGTTTTTCGTTTGTGTGTAATTTTCAGTATTCGAATAAAGTAAAACGAAAATCCAGAATCTACGGTTTCAAATAAACAAGATTTCAGTTTTGTACTCTTGTGTTGTGTATTTATTCCATATTACATTATCAAAGTTTCATTTTCAGATTTTTATTTATAAGAAAAGTCTTAAGAAAATAATAAGTATTTTAAAACAAAAACAAAACAAAAAAAAATCAAAATTAAACGAATTATTATATTTAGATATTGTATTATGTATTTCCATTTATACAATCCACAAAAACAAAACAAAAATTATTCATTGTTTTAGAGATGTTGATTATAAAAGTTGTGTTTTGTTTTTTGAAAAAGAACTTTAGTTAAATTGAATTTTCTTTATAATACTAAAATATTTATAAATGGTTTATACCGATTTACATTGGTTGGTGTATACCTAAAGAATTTTTTTTTATTTTTATTAAATTAACATTGTTACAAATATTATTGTTTCTCACGAGTGATTTATAATTGGAAAAATATGCATTCGCATTGTTGAATTGAGTTGGGTGGCTAACAAGATAAATTTATGCGTATAACGAAATTTATGCATATCACAAAGAGGAAGATTGGAAAAAGTTTGGAAACACTAATAAAGTTGAGTACAAATCCGTCTAATTTCAAAAGGAAATAAAATTGAAGTTGGAAAATTGTAAATATGACTAAAATCCACCACACTAATTAGATATAGTCATAATTAATTATGGTTTAACATAACACTCGAATTTTTGAATGTGTGGCTTTGTAATACGAATCTGTCAACTTAAGTTGGTTACGTACTTACTTATTGTAGTTTTATATCCTTAAACGTATTTAAATGATAATTAAAAATTAAATGTAACGTTAAATAAAGCATAAAATATTTTTTAATATACACATCAGATTTGGGACTCAAATTTCAGTCCTTATCCCAACATTTTTATTTTTATGTTACCTATGTTTGCTTTAAAATTATTTTTATTATTAATAACAATAATAATTTGTTTTTGTCTTGTATTTTATATAAAATGACATAATTACTTAATTTGATAAGATAATTAATGACTTAATATAGAATAAAAATATGATTTTATAATTTGTGTTCTTGTTTTGCTTATTCGCAAAAGTTAAAAAGGATTAATGTAATTTTTATTGTTGATTTATGATTAAATTGTAAAATGACTGTAATAGATTAGCTCATTAATCTTTTATACACCAACAATAAAGAAAAACTGTAAATGAAAAATCTTTTATACAGTCTATAGTCATCAGTCAGAATACATTGTACATATAATTGTAAACCCACATATTTTATGAAAAACAAAAATATTTTTGGTTTCGCTTATTTTGGTACTTGTGGACAGATTGTGGTTTCTGTTTCCCAAAATGTTTCATAAATAAAAATAAATCTTCCGCTTACAGCGACAAATTTGAATTGTTTGTTTATATAAAATTAAAATGAATAAATTTATTGTAGTATTTTAAAAGGAATGTGGTTTAAACTTATTTTGTGTATTCGACTGGAAGAGGTACAGATTGGAAGAACTACAATCCACAGCCTTAATTTGTGAATAGATGACACGTGGAAGTGTATGGCCAACGTATTGATGAAACTACGTGTGGAAAACTGCCTAATGATCAACGGAATTTTTTTAAATTTATTTATTATAATACATTCTGTGGATTGTAAAATCCAGTGTCGATTGATAATCAATACTATATATTATTTACAATATCTACAAATTAATTTATTTACAAAATTACAACTGAAGAAAAAAAATACTAACATTAACACAGAAAAAAATTATAAGGTATTTACATAAATATGCTACACTTAAATATATAGGGTTTACAAGTGCTAATCATCCGGTAGGCTATTGGACATTTTAGGAGCCAATATTAGAAATGAATTTGGGTAGATAGTTTTTGTAATTTTTCAGGCCGTATTTACTGCTTATTTCTTAATAGGGGAAAAAATGCTTTCATTACTTTGTACACAAACATATATATAATAGGGAATATTTCCATGAACTGAAATAAAGGTGACGAAGCCGATAGCTTTGGTGAGTGGATCATAATTCGAATTAATTTAAATTTAAATGTTTTAATTAACACATTGTTTTCGGGTGGTTTTTCATCAATCCACCCCGTAATGCGGGTAATTTTTTCAGATTCGTGCGCGAAATTACGTTTCACGTAAAATAGCTATAAAATGTTCAGCATTTTATTTATAAACCCTTAGTAGATCCCTTGATTAAATTGGAAGTCTACATACCTTGTGTATCGGCCTATTAAACGATCCTCATTTTGTCCATATGTTTGTTACTTTCACCAAACCATCACTGCCATGTATTAGATCAACAACCTTACCCAATGTCTATAATCAGCACGATGTCATCAATTTGAATGTTTTTCTTTACAGTTTCCTATTTGTATCGGGATTGCAAAGCAGTCAAGTAGTCAATCGACCACCTGGTCCAAAAATGCTGTTTTCATTGCTGGATTAATTGTCATCTATTTAACTTGTTGATTGGGTATCGTTTCAAGTCAGTCTCTGGAACCAAAATCATTGAATGTCCCAACAAAAAATTAGCTAGAGTCAGGAAATCTTGTGGGCTATCAGGTGTACCACACAATGGACATGAATTCTATATAACCTCAATCTCAATGGAAAGTGTCATAATTTCTTCCACTGTTAATACCGTCGTACCAACCACTAGTTTGAAATGGTATCCAAAGGCCTCCGAAATGTGGAGCGTTTGGGGGCATAAAATTCCATTGAATACTGTCCTTTAATAAAGTATAATAAATTAATGTATTATTTTCCTTTATAAATTTGAATAAATTTAGCAGCTTTCTATTAGCTCCAATGAAGTTACTACCGCAATCGGAATATACATCCGTACACAATCCTCGATGTCCAAAAAATCTGCGAAAAGCAGCCAAAAATGCGCCAGTGGTCAAATCCAACATTAATTCAAAAAGGAAAACGTATATTTCGTCATAACGTATTTTCGTCGAATTTCAAACGTATTTTCGTCGAAGTCAATGCCAACCTTGATGAATGGGCGTATGTGTTCGACACGATATGATTTTAAGTTGCCCATTTGTTGTACCATTGGAACTGGATTCATCTTAAACATGTTATACATTATGTAATAACTCCTTTGACGACATCTTGTGGAGGGTCGGCCTTTTCTATATTTGTTTCGGGCATGCCGTTCGTTCCTCCAGGACAGGCTGTGCTGTAAGCCGCACATATGTGCTGGTCGTACTGGGGCGACGGTTTCCGTTCCGGGGGGTCGTCGCTGGGACTGTCATGCTGGCGTCCTTCCATACCTGATCAGCATCGGTTACCGCCACGACTGGGAGACAGCATCCCGGTAGGCGGGCCGATGGGAGGAGGTCCGTGTGGCAGTCATGGTGGGGATCGCCTGGTGTTGAAACTGTTGCTCCTGAACGACCACTCATGGTTTATTATTTTCTATAGCAGCTGAGGCCGTGGCAAAAGATAGTTTTAATTTCCCTTTTGTCTTCCCAATTTATTTTCATGCGGTTATTCAAGCATGAGAATACACCTGGAAAACCCCACGCCGCACCGTGAGCTCTAGCTAGCTACAATACCGCTCCAGACCTCTATTCGATGACGTCTGTTCATGTCTGTTTACGAAGCCCTTACGGAGTTTCGTTATACATATATCTATCAAAAATATCGCAGCATAAATATTTGGCAGGCAAAAAAATGTACGATGAAATATAGTCACATGTTTTTTGCATGACAACTATCATCGCAAACCAAAATCCTCACTGCAAAAAATATCGCATACAAATGTTTCGCCACAAATTTAATCGCTTAACGATGTGAGCAATAATTTGACTTGTAATTGGGATACAACAGGCCGAATTGTATAAATTCTGGAAAAGCGGGGGTTTGAGGCTGGCAGCTCCATCCTCTAAGGTATACAACGAATTAAAAATGCGTTAAAAAAATTGTTTTATTTACAAAAGTAGTTATTTTTAACATTTGTGGTACTATCAGAAGAAGCGATAAGGATGATAAAATACCCTTTTGATCTATGTATGCACGAAACAATTATTATTAATTAATAATACACAATCCTAACGTCAAAAATTATCAAAAACTCTTCATTTTACATATTTTTGGCTTGCGATTTGTGTTTGCGATTTTTTGCCTTGCGATACGTATGTTCGTAACATTTTGTTTTTTTGCTACATTTATTAATCTTTGCGATTTAATTTTCCTTCGAAGAAAACGCTTTAAAGATTTCTATCAAGGCTTTATTTTGTCTGTTGCGGAGATAATTAAATAAAATTAATAAATAAATAAATTATTGAGCTATTATGCAGTATGTACTTGAAATACAGTGGATAAAAGTATGTAACGGAAAGTCAAAACCGCCACTGTGCTACAGCGTTTGAACCGCCATTGTACTGTACATACGCACGGCATATTCAAGTTGCCCGTGTCAGCAGAGTTGCACGTCCAGAAATCAGATCATCTCACAGTCACCACCTGCAGCGTTGTAGGCTTTTGCTCAATGTGGGGGTGGATCATAGTCATGGTGTCCTGTGAAACCTATTATGCTGCCAATCTGGCAAAAATATATAAACCATAAACTTAATTAGCAAAAAAAAATAAAAAAATTGGGAGGGGAAAAAAACGTAGTAATTAGTATATTATGGATGTTGTTGAGGAATCATTCGACTCGACGCAGCTCTCGACGAAAACTCTGTAGAAACTGCTCATCCGTGGCGAAGACATAAAAGAGCTCACAGCTCCGACCTGCAAATAAGTTTACTCGAAAAAAAAATACAGAACATTAGCGGCGCAATGGAATAATTTCTAAATCACACACCAGAATGAAAATTATTTATGGAAAAAAAATAAATTAAAGAAAACATAAGTAATACAAATGAGAAAAATTAATATAAATAAGTAATAGAATAATCTAGGTTTTTATATAAGATGAGGAATTAAGTTTATGATGAATTTTAACATAACTACTTTGTTGTCATATTAAAAGTCATAACAGATTCCCACAAAAAACATTAACATAATAATTAAAAAAATTGAATTCAATAAATGTACAACCGGTCATTTTGACCGGTCGGTAGTTCTAGTGTTAAATCAACAAAAAAACATTAGATTATTATTATTATTGGAGGGCCATGTGGGCGATTAGCCACCTCGCACTGCGACCTAAAAGATCTATTGTGCTGGACCCTACTTAATTATCCGTCCAGTCAATATTCAAGTTCTTAATGAACTTAATATTACTGCCGGCGCCGGTACGTGATACACACTATTTGGGCTTATTGCTCTCCCTCCTAGATGTTTACTACAACATGTAGTTCCGCTAGAAAGATGGTAGCATTGGAGCCCAAGGACTTAGAGAGGGTTGTCCCACTCCCGTATTTTTCTACCCCTGCTTCGCTTTCGTTTGATTTTACTCTTACGAGTTGCTGGGAATTGCAAATCGCATGTAGGTCACCCAGCTTTGCTACAGAATGGCTAAATAAAACTGGAGGGTGCCTGGTATTTTGGACTGATTAACATATCATTCATCGGCATATGCTGTAACACCTTAGATTAAGGTTTTTTGTCAAGATTTCTCCTTTAGCGCCGTACTTTAGAAGGTGCCAAATGGCCAAAAAAGTGCCAAACGGGCTTAGTTACTAGTGGTTGCCACGAGGAGCCAGCACGGACACTTGCGAATTGTGAACAGGTTACCCCTTACACAATTCTACCCATCACGCAGCAGCCTAATACATGACCAGAACAGCTTGAGTGATGCGCACCCTACTGGAAAGTTACGGAGCTGGTAGATTAATCTACTCAACTTTGGTCTCCCCCCCCCCCCCTCCCTCCAATAGAAGCCAAACCACCAAACACATTAGATTAGTTTAGTAGTGTTATTATTAGTAGTTTCACAATCAATTGTTATCCGGAAAGAACAAATTTTTATTTTTAGCTGCAATTTTTAGTTTTGATTTCGATTGTTTTTACAAATTATGAATATGATGACATTACACAATAATATTCTGTCAAATGAAATAGATGAATGGAAAGTAATGAACAAATATTAAACGTGAGTTCAAAAATCTACAAATCATTTTGGAGACTTTTTGAATATTCTTTATTTAAACATTCGAAGTGTTCGATATAAGTTAGATGATGCAGAGCTTTTATTAACAGTTTTGCTGTAAAAAACAAGTGTAATTCAAGATGTTCAAGAATTACAACTTATACAGAACAAAGCAATTTTTGGTCTAAGGAAACGTACAGCTTCTATCCATCTGTATTCAGAGAAGATTCTACCAATACATAAATTGATCGATTATGAGTTCATTCTACGGGGATATAAAATAAAAAACAATATGATAAAATACAATATGCCAGTTCCATTGAATATTGAAGTATCAGGAAGAGAAAGGAGATATGCACACCACTTCCGACCTCGACCTAATTGTTTACATGAAACCTCACAAAATAGCTTCTTTTATAAAGGCTTGCAACTTTATAATAAGCTACCAGAACATTTTAAAAAACGCCCTTTGGGTTTTTTTTTAAAACCAAGTAAGATCTATGTTATTTAGCGAATACGAGCGTGAATATGAAATTGAACATTAATCCAACACACATTATTTTATGTTTGCTCAATCCATTTAAATTAGTTCCCAACTGTAATGATTGAAATATTAGCATACATATTGGATATTACAAATATGAAGAATTGATATATACATAGTACATGATATTCCTTCCAATGTTGAAGAATAATTTTAAGCGAATCATGTAATATTTTCTTATTATAAAAAATGTATTCTCATTTTTGAAGAAAATAATAAAAAAAAAATTGTTTTAACAGAAGCTTGGCTTTGCCCTTTTGACCGGGAATTCTGTCACATAAGTGGTTATATTTCATATCACTCAGTGAGAGAAGGAGGTTATGGTTGATGCAGCATCCTAGGTAAAGAAACAATTAATTCTTTCATTTTACATGAACAAACAAATGTATATGAATAGTATGTACTTTCTTAGTAGTATGTTTTCCTGTTTTGCAATTAAATGTAATTGCCGTATACAGGCAACCAAACTATCACATTGAAAGTTTCTTGACAAAATTTGAAAGGGTTGGGTACGAAATTTCCCATTACAAAATCTCAATTACAAAATTTCTTAATTACAGAATCTCCTAATTACAAAATCGCCTAATTACAAAATCTCGCATAAAATTTTCGCCGTAAATATATGAAATCGCGCGATTTCATATATTTACGGCGAAAATGTTATGCGAGATTTTGTAATTAGGAGAAAAGTGATTGTATTTGTGTGTGTGGCTTTGATTGCCTGTGTTTGTTTGTATGGATGTGTGCGTGTGTGTTTGTGCGTGTGTGTGGCTGTGTGCGATTATGTATGTGTCTGTGTATGTAGGTGTGTGTGTGTGTGTGTGTGTATGTATGAATGTTTTTTTTTATATTTTATTTTTTATTTAAGGAAGGCGGAAATCCATCATGGACCATGTAGGGGATAACGTAGCTATCCACCATAACGGTGTGAGACTCCTACTCACTAAAACCACCTCCTGCATCCTTTTCCCCGGAACGACCGCTAGGTATTACTTGTCGCAACACCTTAATCGTTGTTGTTGCAAAATTTGCTACAGCACTCCATGCTTCTGGGGACGCAAGTATCACTTCAACTATGTTCTCTGGAGTAATATCAAATTGATCGAGGACTCCAGCAAGCACTTCTCTATTTCCCTGGAACCGTGCGCATACAAAAAAAAACGTGTTCAGCATCTTCTGCGGAATCTCTACAGGATGGACAATAAGGTGAATCATCATGCCCAAAACGATTAAGGTATGATCGAAAGCATCCTTGTCCTTTTAAGAGCTGTGTTAGGTAAAAATCAACCTCGCCATGCGTACGGTTTATCCACGGGCCTATTTCAGGAATTAGTCGTCGGGTCCAATGGCTCTTCTCCGAATGTGTGTCTGGCTGTGTGTGTGGGTGTGTATTTGTAGGTACGTGTGTGTTTATGTATGTGTGTTTTTGTGTGTATGGATGAATGTTTTTTTTTTTTTTTTTTTTTTTGGGAAGGGGGGAAATGCTTTTACGCATTGCCAGTACCAGACCATCTCAAGTCCTGTACTGGCGTATATGGGACTCGGCCAAGCCAATACCCACTAAAAACCCTACTTCCAACTCCGATAAGATTCTGTGGAACCGCCAACAAGCATTACTTCACAGAATGGGATATGGCTATATTAGCCCTTCACCTATCCTCGTTACCTCTAGCCGTCACCTTCAACAAGTCCTCGCCTTTCGCGCTCGTAGGACCTCAGCTTGATCAGAATTTGGGCTGCGAAGCTGCTTACCGCATCCCAATTCTCTGTCGTGGCCACCATAAGAGGGACCGTGTTCTCGGGTGTTAGCTGTTGGTGGAGTACACCGAATAGCTCATCTCTCTCTGATCTGAAACATGGACAAACGTAGGCCGCGTGCACTACGTCCTCGGTCACTCCTGGGCACGCTGGACACTTAGAATCGTCCTCCAGCTTAAACCGGTGTTGATAGGCCCTGAAGCAGCCATGTCCAGTCAACAATTGGGTCAGGTGGTAGCCCACCTCACCATGCCTCCTCTTGGTCCATGTTGCTAGGTTTGAAATGAGGCGATGGGTCCATCTACCCTTAACTGAAGCATCCCAGCAGGCTTGCCATCGTCGCAGGGACTCTTCCTTCTCTTCTTGTTCTATCATGCGGTGGCCCGCCTGGGTATCTTGTCTCCTCCGGTTGTACATTCGCTGGCGCTCGCTAGCCAGAATCTCTATGGGCAGCATACACGCCACAACGCATACTGCATCACTTGATACCGTGCGAAATGCGCAGGCTACTCTTAGCGCAGACCTACGGTACACCGCTACATCTCCCGTCCATAGGCCTTCGTCGTCATTGCATCCGCCCAAACTGGGGCCGCATACAGCAACGTAGAGCTCACGACACTCGCCACAAGTCTTCTCTTGCCTTGCCTGGGTCCACCGACGTTCGGCATAATGCGTGCCAGAGCCGAGGTGACCTTGGCCGCCTTCTCGCTGGTTCTGCGCAAGTGCTCATCGAAGCGCAGTCGGGCGTCAATCCAGACCCCTAGGTATTTTAGTCGCGGTTGAGAATGGATCTCATATCCGCCTATCTTCAGCGTAACTGTCTCCCGCTGCTTCCTACTCGTTATTAGGACTGCCTCCGTCTTGTGGTCCGCCAGAAGCAAACCCACTGATGATAGCCACCGTCGGATAATAGCGATGGACTCGTTAGCAACCAGGGTGATGTCCTCCAGGTGCTTGTCCGTCACCACTAATGCAATGTCATCAGCAAAACCAACAGTCTTAGCACCATGTGGCAGTTCTAGTCTGAGCACAGCGTCATACATAACGTTCCACAGTAAAGGTCCGAGAACCGAGCCCTGCGGAACACCGCCTGTGACCTTGTAGATCATGTTAGCGTCGTCTGTTTGGTACGTCAAGATCCGATCCTTGAAATAATCCTGGATGATTGCCCTAATATACCCCGGAGCTCTCAGTAATTGAAGGGTCTTCAAAATACAACTCCATCTTGCCGAGTTGAAGGTGTTTTTAATGTCCAGGGTTACAATAACACAGTACTTCTTGGTCCCTCTTCTCCATCGTGTTCCTGCGATAGCCTCGCTAGCCATTCCTATGACTTTCCTAACCGCATCCACAGTAGAGCGCGCCTTCCTGAACCCATACTGGTTTTCCGACAGGCCTTGGTATTCCTCGATAAAGGTATCTAGTCGCATATGATCCTCTCCAGCACTTTCATGAAGGCTCAGTTGTTGGTTTACTGCATTTTGGCAAAAGCACGAGCCGCTGTCGTTTCCAGCAATCAGGGAAAACTCCTTCCTTAAGACACTTGTTATATACTTCAAGGAACATATCTGGGCGGGTTACTATGGTCGTCCTTAGTGCAGAGTTGGGAACTCTGTCCAAACCTGGGGCTTTACTATCCTTGATTCTGCGGGAAGCTGCCAGGAGCTCCTCTATGCTAATAGGTGCTACATCCTCCCCTCGTGGGATTATAATTTCGTCGTTGTTTAGTTCCCGTTGTTCCGGAAAGAGCGTGCTCACGATGTTTTGTAGCAAGGCAGGACAAGTAGGACTCGCAGCGGAAAAGTTTCTCAGCTTTGCCTTAACAGTCCTGTATGGTCTGCCCCAGGGATCCTCATCAACCTCTTTGCATAGCTCCATCCAGCATCGACGTTTGCTTATTTTGATTGCTCTTTTCAAAGCTTTACGATCCCTCCGGTACTGTTCCTGGGAATCATTGAAGCCCGATCGACCCCTTGCTCGCTGGCACAATCTTCTACTTCGGTTGCGTCTTATACGGAGTTCGGCAATGTCTTCATTCCACCAATATACTGGTGGTCGGTGGTTCTTTGCCGACGTCCTTGGCATAGAGGCATCACAGGCATTGGCAATGTGTGACATAAGCTGGACCGCCTGATCGTTCGGCGAACCCATGTCAACCGATTCATCCTCCAGCATGGCTATGAAGGTGTCTCTGTCGAACGCCCTTGCACTCCATTTGTGGCTTCGCTGTCTCACTACCCCTCTTGGTTTCCCAGCTTCGGCAATATTGAAGAAGATAGCCTGGTGGTCACTATGTGTATAAAGATTAGAGACCTCCCACCTTAAGCCTGAGTGTGCTAAACACTCACTCGTGAATGTCAAGTCGATTATCGAGCTGGCACCACCACGTGTGAAAGTCGACCGGTCCCCGGTGTTGGCTAGAACGACGTCCATTGAGGCAAGATAATCCAGCAGTGTCTCCCCTCGCCGATTTGTTTCTCTGCTGCCCCACTCCGTAGCCCAAGAATTGAAATCGCCCGCGATGATGCGTGGTCTGCGTCCTCTTGCTTCACCGGCAAGATGGTGCAAGAGCGTTTCAAACTCCTCTACTGGGTTGTTAGGTGGGCCATAGACACTGTATATATATATATATATATTCCATTCACCTTGACCCACGTGAAACCGGTCCGTGGCACTTTCATGGATTCCTGTACTTGGCATAGGCCAAGTGTCCAGATTGCTGCTCGGCCCGAGGCATCGGAAATCCAAGTTGGGCTCTCAATGTTCCTATACTGTTCGCACACTATTGCTACATCGATTTTCAGCTCTCTCGTTGTCTGCACCATCAAGTCCTGCGCCACCTCGCAATGATTTAGATTCAGCTGGAGAATCTTCATGCTTTCTTCTTAGTTGCCGCCCGGAAGGCCTTCTGGTACACTGGGCATCTGCTGCTACCAGCAGTATGCCCGCTCTCACTTTTCCTTCGACACAGTATGCAGCTTGGATCCACGGAACATTCTTTAGCCAAGTGTCCTTCTTTACCACATCTAAGGCAATGTTTTGTCCTGTCGGACCCTTTACTGGTGCTAGCACGGTGACCGTACTCCCAGCATTTGTAGCACTTGGCTACTATGGTAGTTTGTCGAATGTGACTGACGACCCATCCGATCCGAACTTTACCAATCTCCAATGCTTTCCTGGCGAAAGCCGTTGGGAGACTGACCACTGCCGTCTGTGTTCCTCTAAAACCGACTCTGAGGGATCTAACTGCTGAGTATGGATGAATGTGTATGTGGCTGTGTGTGTATGTATGTATGTATGTATGAATGTGTGTGTGTGTATGTGTGTGTGTGTGTGTATGTGTGTGTGTGTGTGTGTGTGTGTGTGTGTGTGTGTGTGTGTGTGTGTGTGTGTGTGTGTGTGTGTGTGTGTGTGTGTGTGTGTGTGTGTGTGTGTGTGTGTGTGTGTGTGTGTGTGTGTGTGTGTGTGTGTGAGTTTGCTATGTGTGTTTGTGTATGCGCGTGTTCACACATGTCGCTATCCCAAACAACACAATTACTCAAAAGGTGGTTTTAGGAGATTTTAAGATTTGGTGATTTTGTAATTAGGAGATTTTGTAATTCGAAGATTTTAAAGAAAATAGGAGATTTTGTAGCTGAGATTATGAAATGAGGGATTACGTACCGATCCCAATTTGAAATTATTTTAATGAATTATAGTAATAACATTGTTCTAGGGGATTTCAATTTAAACTTATTCTCTAAAAGATTCTGGACAATTATGTTCAAATGTTAAACTAGTCTTGGATATATTATCTTGAATAAAATAAACCCTGACTATGCTACATTAATAAGTAATACAATTAAAACCATAACAGATCATTTATTTCGGACATGAGTAATTTTAATTATAAATTTCATCTAGATGATTACTCCAAATCGGATCATAAACTAATATATTTCAGGTTTGTAAAAAAAAAGAAGATTTTGTCAAATAAACTGACTTTCAAAGAGTTAGTTGATTATGATTAGTGATGGGCTAAATCGATCTGTTTTGTTAAAAATCATATGAAAAAATAAACAAAACATAACAAAAAATATCGATTTAGCACATCACTAATTATGATCAAATGGATAAGGATGGCTTGAGGAATGACCTTAGTAGTACAAACAGTTTTTCAGAATTAATAAATAAATTAAGGTTTCTAATAATGAAATACATATAGCAAAAAAATTAAATACAAATCATCTACTAAGTTTTAAAAGGAATGGATAAATGGTGCTATATTTTCTCTTAATAAACAGAGAGAGAAATTCCATCGTCTTAAAAAAAAATATCTCTATTCCGATTACTGTAAAGAAAGGTACACGTAATATGAAAAAACTGTCAGTGCTAAAATAGAGTAGCAAAAACTGCGTATTATAATAGAATATTTGACGATAGTATTGACAATCCAAAAATTTTATGGAATAATTTTAATAAGCATATACAGTAATCCCCCGCTTTGGGGAACAACACAGGATGCGTTCCTCATAAACTGTCCGTAAATCGAAAATCCGTTAAACGAAACCGCTATTACTATGAGATCCTATTGGAAAGTGATAGATGCGTTCCAGCTAGTAAAAATACCCGTAAAAGAACCCAATTTTACTATAGATTCACACTAATAATGGGAATATACAGGGTTTTCAAACTGCGTTATACGAAACCTAATTTTATAAAGTAAGGAAACCGTAAAAACACAAAAGTAATGAATAAATTTCAATAAAACTCAAACCATTTATTCATTTTCAATAAATAAAATAAATTCATGCAAATCATTAATTCAGTTATTTTTTATAACTCTTAAATTATTAAATGTAATTCAGAGGTCTTCTGAGCTGGTCGATAGTTTACCGGAGCTGTCGCTATAATTTCCATCAGGACATTCTTCAACAGTAGATGTTTCAGTTATTTTGGAAAAATAACAGTCTAGAAAGGTTTGTTTTGCTGGTTTCTTAGAATCTCGGTACAATTCCTTGTAGCACAGAAGAGAATTTTCAATTTGTCTTGATACTTTAAGGCTTCTTTCTGTAGACAGATCATTCTCAGAAAAAATGTCCATGGCGTCTTCAATAAGAGAAAATGCTTTTGACGTTTTATTTGTTGTCAAAATACGGAAGTTTTCATGCTGAGTAGAATTCTCCGTCTGTCGCACATCGGTGGTTTTTTCTACTAGCATTAACAATTCTTCATTGGAAATGTCTTCATCAGCACATTCTAAGAGTCGTGATATACCTGCGGTGTCTACTTCACTCATTCCAGCTTCATGCGCAATGGCAACGATTTCATTTTGAATTTCTAATGTGATGTCATGTAAGGGACCAGCAGATTGAAATTTATCCGTACACTCGGGCCACAATTTCATCCACGCGCCATTCATAGTGGCATGCTTTACCTCTTCCCATGATTTTATAATTTACTGCATCCTTTATATTGAATTTTTTCCAAAATTCCTTAATTGAGGGTTGGTTCAACCCATCAATAGACTCAATTAGATTTTTGAAAACTCGACGAAGGTAGTAGGCCTTAAAATTAGCAATAACATCCTGGTCCATTGGCTGCAGTAATGGTGTTGTATTTGGGGGTAGAAATACCACTTTGATGTTTTCCGGGACGTTATTTAGTTTATGGTTGGGGGCATTGTCAACGATTAATAAAGCTTTGTTTGAAATATTTTGATCAGCGTTAAATTTCGAAATTGAATTTAGGAAATCATTATTTAGCCATTCTTCAAAAATGCGTGTTGTCATCCAGCCTTTTTTGTTTGAGCGCCAAGTGATTCCAAGCTGTGACTTATTTATTCCTTTGAAGGCTCGTGGATTTTACGAATGATAAAGGAGTAGCGGTTTTAATTTATGATCACCAGCAGCGTTTTCTCCTATCAAAACTGTAATTCGATCTTTGGCTGCCTTGAAACCTGAAGCTGATTTCTCGTCTTTAGAGATAAAAGTCCTTGCGGGCATCCGCTTCCAAAAAAGCCCCATCTCATCGACATTGTACACCTGTTGTGACGTGTTTCCACCGGTCTGTATAATTTTTAAAAATTCTTCTGGATACGCTTTCGCTCCCTCGACATCTGCACTAGCCGCTCCCCTACAGCTTTTATATTATGCAAAGAATGCCGCTTCTTGAATCGGTCAAACCATCCTTTGCTAGCTAAAAACGGCTCCGCACGAGATGATTCACCATGTTTAGTAACCAAATCAGCGTGAAGATGCTTAGCTTTCTCTTGTATTACAATCGTGCTTAATGGTACGTTTCTGTTAGTTTGATGGTCTATCCATACACTAAGCCGCCGTTCCATCTCCTCCATAATCCACTTCTTTGTCTTGACACATTTTTTGCGGTTAGGAGTGTTACCCTTTTTACACTTGATAAAATTGTATCTCTGTTGTCCTTTATTGTATTAATTGTTGAAGTAGCTAGGCCCAAAACTTTGGCGATTTCATTATTTTTTTGGCCCGCGTCAAACCGTCTTAAAATATCTAATTTTAATTCTAATGGTTTTGATTTTCGCACTTTTTTTACATGCTTTTCGTCGATGCTTGCTATTCGCTTTTCAGACATTTTAGCAATATTAGAGAAATTTAATTAAATTTAATTGAATTAAAAATATAGAGCGTAAATAAATTAACACTGCACTATACCGCATAACATCAAAAACTATTGTAATTCGTAAGAATGTTTGATAACTATTTTGGGATTCCCCGTAAAACAAAACCAAGCATAAACTGTATTTATGTACTAAACATCTTTTTTATTATTTTATTTTTGGGATTCCTCACAAAAAATGTAAGCAAAACAGAAAAAAATATATTTTGTCCGTAATTGCGAATATTTCATTCGTATACCGAAATTTTGATACTTAATTAACCATGTCCATAATATCGAATTTCCGTTAAGCGAGCGTCCGTAAAGCGGGGGATTATGTATTAAAAAAAAAGAATTAATAATAGGGAAATCAATCTGGAAATTAAGAAAGTAATCGTCAATGACACCAATAAAATAGTGATTGAGTTTAATACTTATTTTAATACAGCACCAGTGAATTTAGTAAAGCATCTGCAAACGCCATCAGAAGCAGTCTTTCAACACATTCGTCATAATATTGTTTGCCCTATAGATTTTAGTAATGTTAGGGATGGTGAGATTGTTAATATCATAAAAAAAATTAAAGGGTCGCTCAGCAACAGGTTGCAATAACATTTCTAATAGATTTATAATTCGAAATACCGGAAAACTTAAAAATATTATTAGCCAGCTTATTAATGTTTGTATAAAAAATAAAATATTTCCTGATTGTTTAAAGCTATCTGGCATTACTCCAATATTTAAAAGCGGTTCTGCAACCCTTGTAAGTAACTATCGACCTATTTTAATTATAAAAATTTTCGCAAATGTCATAAATGGGAGAATTGAATCATTTCTAGAATCAAACAACATAATATAAGCAAATGAAAATTTGGCTTTACCAGGAACCCAAATACTACTGCGGCGTGCCTTAATTTAATAAATAATGTTACTGTTGAAATATAAAAAAAGAAATTTGTCTCTGTGCTGTTTTTGTATTTAAGTAAGGCCTTCGACACAGTTAATCATAAAATTTTGTTATGGAAATTAAGGAAACTAAATTTTAATTGTGAATATATGACCTTTTTCGAAAGCTATTTATAGTCGTGTTTTCCATGAGAACTGCACTAGAACTCGATAAATTTTTAATTCCTTTTATTCTATGTAAACAGAAAAAAAATAAATTCATAAAGTGATAATGTGTAGTGCATTTCACATAAATACACATTTTAAGTTGTTACAGCAATAAATAATGATAATTATAGCTTATTTTTTAGTTACACTGGATAAACCCATGAATTTATCGAGTGTAGTTGCGTGTAATGACGTCAGCAAGAAATTAGAAAATATTGATGAAATAACTGAAGGGGGAAATTTTTAAACTTAAAATATGTAATTATATCAACTACACTACACATTCGCGCTTTAAGAATTTATTTTTTTTCGTTTTACATGGAATAAAAGGAATTTAAAGTTTATCGAGTTCTAGTGCAGTTCTCATGGAAAACGCGGCTTATATAATAGAGCGCAGTTTGTTGAGATAGGTAATATTAAAAGCAATATCGACATTTCAAGTATCGGAGTTCCTCAGGGTTCGGTTTTGGGTCCTACCTTTTTTAAGATTTTTACTAACGACATTGTTGGTGTAAGTTTGAGGGGTATGATTCAGATCTATGCTGATGATATTGCTTTAGTTTTTAGTAGCTCTTAAAAATGTTGCAACAGTGGTTTAATACCAATTTATTAATTTTGAATATAAATAAAACTAAGTATATGATATTTGAAAACAAAATTGTAAATGAACCCGATTCAATCCTCGAGTTAAAATACAACGATGAAGTAATTGAAAGAGTCAACAAATATTATTTAGGGCTGATTTTGGACAGTAAGATTAAATGGCAGTTACATATTGAGAATGTAAAAAACAAAATAATGCATTACATTTTTCTGTTACAAAAAACAAGAAAGATATTACCAAGAAACGTTAAAAGAAACATTTACTATGCTTATATTCCTACACACTTAGTTTATTTAAACCCAATTTGGAGCGGTGGGGAAAAAAAGTACTTAAGTGAAGTATTTCTATTACAAAAGAAGGCCATAAAAAATATCCTAGGTTTGCATATCAGAACACCTACAGTCTACCTATTTCAAGAATTCTTATGCTTAAATAAATATGATAATATCAAGAGAATTATTATTATTAATGCATAAAATTATATATGATCATATTAAGCACAATTTTGTATTAACTCGTATGTCAGAAATAGATGATCATGATACAAGAAGACGATCGCTTATTAGAAATACACTTTTTCTTACATCTGCATTCGACAGCAATGTTTTTTACAGAGGGCTTATGATTTATAACAATCTTTCATCTTATTTAAGGCATCAATCCGACGTTAATGTATTCAAGAAGTGTCTTACTGCGCACGTATTTGAAAATGTACGTGTACTATTATAAAAGCGAACAGGTATTTCAAAATTCGGTCACTTTTATTTCCATCCATTTAGTTTCATTTTACGTGCAAACCAACCACTAGCCAAAAATTCTGGATGCTATAGAGGGAAAACACTCGATTACAGAATGCAACGAGAAAACCAACTTGTTATGTTCTTACGTGGCGATAAAATCGTTACATCGTGGGGACGTCCCACACCCTGAGAGTCTCATAAGCCGGCACAAGTATCTCGAGTAAGACTATTTCCGGTTAGGTCGGAATGTCCTTGGCGTGATACGTAACTAAAGATTTACCTGTCGGGTCTTGCAATGTATAAGCGACATTTCCTACTCGGGCTGTTATAATAGCAGTAGCCTTATTCTATAAAAAATAAGATAATGTGTACACGTGATAAACAGTGAACGAAAAGAGAATCGAAAAACAATTTATTGTAATTTTAGTAAAAATTCACAAAGTTTACCCGTTTTCACGTTTACACATTATCTTATTTTTTACGGAATAAGAGTGCAGGTGTGAATTTTGGGGCAAATATCGAGGCAAATTGTCTAGGTGCAGCGCTTTGGGTGTACGTCCCACCAAATACCTTTTGTCCAATGGTTAGTTCTCTTGGTTTGCTTTGCCTAATGTACTGCCGTTGAGATTTTAAATTTGCATCCCTTAGATGCTTCAGCTGCTCTTGAATTTAAACTTACATCATGTTCGTTTTCACGTTTCAGTAGATGAATGGACGACATTTTCGAGGGTCCCAATTTATATGATTTTCTCCTAAGTATGACCGGATTATCTGTAAAATAGTTCGATTAGTTCTTCCAGATCCATTACTATGAGGAGGGTGGAGCGGAATTTTCATATGCTGAATTCCGTAACGATTCACAAGATTAGCTAATAAATTAGACTGAAATTGTCTACCGTTATCAGAAACAATCATTTCTGGAACAGAAAACAAGAGAAAGATTTCCTTTTTAAAATATTCGCACAGAGACGGAGTAGAAGCATCTCGAAATGCTTTGAGGCGTGCAAACTTAGAATAATGATTGAGCACGATCAATACACACGTATTTCCATTTCTCGAGCAGGGGTACGGACCAATCGATATAAATCTTTTGAAATAGACGCACGCTTACCTGTGAATTACCCATTGGCGGACGCGTAGCGTAATTGGTTGCTTTTGACATTTTGCACCTCGGACAATTATTAATAAATCGTCGAACATCTTCGGCCATGGCAAACCAATAGTAATAACGTTGTATTCTCTCCAGAGTCTTATAGATACCCATGTGTCTAGAGGAAGGTGGTATGTGTGCAGTATCTAAAATAGGCAGAAGTAAGCTTTTTGGGATGCAAAGTTTCCAATTTGGTATATCGGTGCCTTCAAAATGAATACCATATGATAGTGAGATTAGCAATTTGCCATCCTCGACTTTAAAATTATTTTCGGCATTAGTAAAATTGTGATATTTATGAATCAAATTTAAATATTCGTCATCTCTGAAGGCCGGTGAGTCCAATTCGACCCAAAACGTGCCATTAAAATTGGGATCTTCTTGGTCCGGCAATGATTCGCAGAATGCGCGAAAGAGAGCAACACGTACAATGTTAAGGTGGTCTTTACGATATTCGTTATTAAATTTGTAACCCTGCAATTTATGGCTCAGATCAGGCATATTCTCCAGCATGGTGGTAAACTCGAATCCTTCCACATAGTGCCGAAAATGCTTTACTTCTCTGCTTCCACTCCTCTTGATGATGCATCGCCTGAATATAAAAGGATATATCATAATTAGGGTGCACCAAAACAGTAGCAGACATAAGGCGTTGTTTTAACAGCTTAAATGAACGCTGCGTGTTCGTCATTCCACTTTAACTTAGTTTTGGTTTTTAGAAGATCGGTGAGTGGAGCTGAGATGGAGGAGAAATTAGAGATAAATCTACGGTACCATCCAAATAACCCGAGGAAACGGCGTAGATGTTTCATTGTCGTAGGAACTGGAAAATCTTGAATAGCTGCCACTTTATCCAGGTTTACTCGTAAGCAATTAAATAAGTCTGCTTTTCTCCACGTTAATTGTAAGATTAGCCTTCCGCAGCCACTGAGCTACGAGCTTCAATAACACAAGGTGTTCCTCAAAAGTAGTTCCCGTAACGAAAAGATCGTCAAGATAGACGATAATCTTGCCATGCTACTTATGAGAAATCACCCTGTGCATCAATCGGCACATAGTTTGTGGTGCGTTGCATAGCCCGAAGAGCATCACAGTAAATTAATTAAGAGGCCTACCCGGTGTCGTAAAAGCGGTTTTACATTTGGCATCATCGTCGAGTAGTATTTCCCAGAATGCATCCTTCAAGTCCACGCTGGAATTGAAGTTTGTATTATCCAAACGATTCAGTATTCAGTAGTTCGTTGACCCTTCGGGCATCCAGTCACAATCTTACTTTGCCATTCGATTTCTTTAAACGATGTACAGGCGAACACCACGAACTTTCGCTTTCTTCTAGCACAGCTAGAAAAAAAAATCATTCTGTCTAGTTCCTGATTAAGCTGAGCTTGAACCGCCGGCGATACAGAGTAGTATCGTTGCTTAACAGGAGGTGCTTGTCTTGTGTCGATCTTATGGCACAAGAGATTTGTACGCCCCAAACCCAGGTAGGCGGATGAAGGAAACATATCGACTATTCTCTGTAAATCATCATGCTGTTGTGGTGAGAGATCATGGGTACCGGAATACATTAGGTCCACAGAGGAACCGTTTACTGGAAGATCATCAGGTGGTGAGTGTAATTCATTGATTTGAATTTTCATGTCAAAAAGATTAAAAATGTCCTTTCCCAAATAAAGCTGCTGAGATAAATTAGGAGCCAAAAATAAGTGACATGAGTTTTCCTTGTTTATAAGTTACTTCTGTGTCTTTGATATTATCGGATTCATTTTTTTGATGGTATTTTTAAATTGGCCTCCCCTTTGAATTATATTTAAATTATCCAAGATAAACTATAATAAAATCTGGTTGACTTTTACCTATAATAATTCATTCTAAAACCTTACAACGTGAATCTAAGCTGACTGTATATTTATAGGTTCATCGTTTCGTAATAAAATATTATTTAAGCTGGAGATAAATGAACGCGATAAAAAATAAAATAAATCCATCACATTAAAGCAGAATAAAATATTAACGTGTTCTCTCAAAGTGCTTAAATAATATATTCCCATATTTCCAATTTCAAATTTTCATATTTCCCATTAAATAAGAATATATACACAGTAGTAATTTTAATATTGTAAGAATTTGTTGTAATATTTCATACTATTCAAACAAAAGCTCTTTTACTTCTTCAATCGCTCATTGAACTTTCAAAAAATAAAACCTAGTTCATAATTCTACATCGCGTATTTTTTTGTCGATATATGAACGTATTTATGAATTTTAATGTAAGGGGAAAATGATAATGGATGGTGAAAATATTTTAGTTATAAAGTATCGTCAAAATTATAATTAACAAGTAAAACTTGTTGTCTCATAGGAAAATTAGTGATGGTTTAGAAATCTCAGCTTAACGAACCACTTTATACATTTGATAAAACTTTTATCTGTGTTATAAAATATACAAAATGGTGTACATTGAATATTTATTTTGAATGGAAATTTCATGCAAATGAAATATTTATTATTGATATCTATTGAAAGCTTTCAACAATAAAAATAATAATCATCAAATCAATGAATGATTTTTGAAATAAAACATTTTTGCGTTTCGAAACAAAACAATATTGGTTTTGTTGCTTTCAATTTAGCGAAATCTAAATTTATTTAACATTTATTTTAGATGTTTGAAAGAAAATAAGTAATAATGGAACACGCCAATTTACAATAAATCATATCGGTTAGAAATGTTTTTATTAATAATTTAATTTTTTTTTCATTCCCTTAAGGCTAGCCTTGAACTTCATAATTACCTAGTTTGGATAAAGAGAAGCGTTGTGTAAATTAAATGGTGAGTTGGTTTTAATAAGGCTTTAAAATTTTCATATCTTTTTTTTTTCATTTACGATAATTTGTAGCGATCGATTTTTGAATCTGAAACACTACACAGTCTGACTGAAACCAGTTAACTTTTCCTAAATAATTGCAATAGCTTGAAAGGGTTAATTGGAAGAATTATCTGCAAATTACTTGCAAGAGAGGTCTTTTACCCAGTCCCTATTCTTCTAGAAAAAGGAAGTTTCCAATTTCTCTATAAAATATTTTCCTCAGTATATTGATTTTGTTGAACAATTTAAGTAAAAATATAAACGTAATGAAAGCATATCGGTTACAAAAAAAAAAATATTTGTACACCAAGCAAAATTTGTAAACAGATATTCCAACAACTACATACGTATATAATTGATTTATAGTATGAAGAGCTAAAAAATAGTTTTACGCATTAAACTAATAAATTCCGTATAAAATAAACCAACAGGAATGAACAAATTTAAAAAGCAGGAAAAAAAACTTTTAAATGGCCAAATGAGAATAACCACCCATTTGATACATACATACATACATACTTCAAACATTTAGTTTTGTTGAAGTTTCGAAAGAAAACCATATAAAATTACATTTAAAATAGATTATAAGTTTTAAACAACAACAAAATCGGTTTAATGGAAGTTTATCTTCCTAAAATTTAATTCAATTTTGCCGTAAAATAAGAAAAACATAAAAAATAAATAAAATAAAAAACTCATACCAAATTCCTAAATTTTACAGGAATGAACAGTAAATAAAATGAGGAGGAAATTATAGTTTTCTCTATACGATGACAACGATTTTAAAGAGACAACTATTTGATTTATTTTTTTAATGGATTTTCATCTCGAAAGTATTTTTATTTTCAGCTTCCAAGTTAATCTTTTATTGTTTTTTTCTCAATCTTCTCAACAAAAGTACTTAAAAAATGTTGTCCAAAAAGTTAAATTGTTGTTGTTGTATTTTAAGTCAGAATAAAACTATTATTAACAGGTTTTTGTTTAGTTTAATATGGTTGTAAATTGTAATGTTCGAAAGTAACTTTAAATTTTTCTAGAATCATGAAGACGGTTAATAAATTAGGTTTGGACAATGGACACACAACGATTTAATAGCTAGCTCTACATGGAATCATTTGAAGTTTACGGTAAAGCTTAAAGCTACATAATTCCTTCATATGAGAGGGGCACGATGAGCCAGCCAATACAACCGATTGGAATCAAATGTAAAATTTTTATAGTTATCACTATTTTTATTTTGTTTTTATCTACCATTAATATAATAAATTAACTTATTTAAATATAATAAGATTTATTTTTATTTTTTATTTATTTGCATAAATGGGTACACGTTATCTCACGCTGAATGCCGGTATACCAACTAAAATTCATTTGACAATTTTGTTGTGATTCTAAAGGACAAAACAAACAGGTACTAAATTAGTGCAATTATATAAAATAAATTAGTACTACATTCTTTTGGTAGTACACGTACAAAATAAATATTAGAATTTAGTGCATTTATAACATTCCTCTCCGCTTAGGTTTTTTCGATGATGTAGTTGACCGGTTTATGGCTGAAAACGAACAATGGGTTTTCTTTCTCGTTCGGATCTTCTGGGTAGGTTTCTTATTCCCAAAATATCTGATTCAGATACACTCCTACACAATACTAGAAGAACAAAGATCTTTTGTTTTAAGAATCGATTTCATACTAGCCTGAGTCGGTGATTCATTTGATTTGAGAATCCCTTCTGCCAACTGATAATCATCCGGTTTCGTTGTTCGCAAGCGAATCTGGTTCTGATGCCGTTTGACGATCACTCCATTGACTTGGATCAAATACATCATATTGCCTACTGGTTCTTGTATTTTTCCTTGCAGCCATTTACTTTGTTTGTTGAAGTTCTTGATGTATGTTCACCTCCAGTTTGAAACTTAGCCGCATTTTGTTGGAGCGTTGATGATGTTCGTGGAAACATCAGATGAAGAATAGTTTTGGGCTGACGTCCATGGAATAATTCCGAGGGTGATTTTCCACTTAACCCTGGTGAAAATCGATAACTACGTAAGAATTTAAGCAGTGCAACATCCGTAGAACCTCCATCAATTATAGTCTTCTTCATGGATGTTTTGAAAGTCCTAACGAATCTTTCAGCTTACCCGTTCGATGGATTTGGATGAAAAGGCGCTGTAGTGAGGTGTGAAATACCATTCTTCTCACAAAATTGAGCAAATATTTCTGATGTTAATGATGTGCCATTATGTTCGTGGAAACATCAGATGAAGAATAGTTTTGGGCTGACGTCCATGGAATAATTCCGAGGGTGATTTTCCACTTAACCCTGGTGAAAATCGATAACTACGTAAGAATTTAAGCAGTGCAACATCCGTAGAACCTCCATCAATTATAGTCTTCTTCATGGATGTTTTGAAAGTCCTAACGAATCTTTCAGCTTCCCCGTTCGATGGATTTGGATGAAAAGGCGCTGTAGTGAGGTGTGAAATACCATTCTTCTCACAAAATTGAGCAAATATTTCTGATGTTAATGATGTGCCATTATCACTAACAATACAATCAGGAAGACCCTCTATAGAAAATATTGATTGCAAAGCGCGAATAGTTGACTTTGTAGTAATATCAGACATCTTCACTATAAAGGGGTATTTTGAATAAGCATCTATACATAATAGCCACATTGAATTAAGAAATGGGCCCACGAAATCTATGTGGATTCTTTCCCACGGTTTAGATGCTACTGGCTAACTTTTAAATTCTTTCTTTGGCGCTGCTGCACATTCTTGACAAGTTGTATATTGTTTAACCATCAATTCTATTTCTACGTCCTGTTTTGGCCACCAACAATACCGCCGAGCAGTTTGTTTCGTCCTTACAATACCCCAATGAACATCGTGAAGCATTTCCAAAATTCTGCCCCGCAATATCTCAGGAACAACTACTCTAATACAACCAGTGTGTAGCAGAATTACATCATTGTGGGCAGAGAGTGCGTTCTGCCTAGTACTGTAGGGTATCATCGATTCTTGTAGTTTCGTCGTGTTTTCGGGCCATCCTTCCTTAATATATCTTAACACTTCTCGTAGAACATTATCTTCTCGGGTATAGTTTACAATGGTTTCAGCATCGATGGGAAATGAAGAAAGTTCAACTTCATACACTTCGTTTATTATCACTTCAGCCTCTTCTGATTTGTCAAATTCGACATCAGGACCCCAGGCAATCGGGAAAGGGCATCCGCATGGCTGTGTTTTATAGTTGGTTTATACCGAATGGTATAGGTATACGCCATCAATATGATTGCCCATATCTGCAATATATTAGCGGTCATGACTGGCAAATTCTTTAATGGGTTGAAAAGGGAGAGTAAGGGCTTATGGTCGCTTACCAATTCGAACTGTCGCTCGTAAAGGTATTGACGAAACTTGGTTACTCCAAAAATGATCGAAAGTGCCTCTTTTTCGATTTGGCTATATTTGCGCTGCGCTTCGTCCAACGTCTTTGATGCAAATGCAATCGGATGTTCTGAATTATCCGGGAATATATGTGATATGATGGCTCCAATACCATGACTCGAAGCGTCCGTAGCCAGAACTAATTTGAGGTTCTCAGAATAGTGGGTTAGTTTAGTGGCATCAATAATTTGCTTTTTTATTCTCTTAAATGACTCTTCTTGAGGTTGCTTCTAAGTGAATTCTACATTCTTCCTTCTTAGCTCGTTTAGCGGAGCTGAAATTTTAGAAAGATTATTAAAAAATTTATTATAATATTGTACCTTCCCCAGAAAAGCTTGCACGTCTTTTAGGTTTTTAGGTGTTGGCATGTCTTGAATTGCCGTTATCCCCGATTCTGATGGTCTAATACCATCGCCACTTATAATGTTTCCCAAATACTGTATCTCACGTTGCATAAAATTACATTTTGACATTTTATATCGTAATCTTAACTGTTTAAATAATTCTTCCAAATTAGACAAGTGTCCTTCTTCTGACCTCCCAGTCACTACAATATCGTCTAAATAACTGACGCACTGAGGTATATTTACGATTATCATTTCTATAAATTTCTGAAATATAGCTGGTGCACTTGCGACTCCATATGGTAGCCTTTGGTACAGATATAATACAAAGGGTGTATTGATGACCATAAACTCTTTCGATTCCTCATCCAACTCCAATTGTAAATAAGCTTCCGAAAGATCTACCTTTGAGAATACTTTGCCTTTGCCTATTTTTTGAAAAATTTCCTCTATTCTTGGTATTGGATACTGTTAAATGCATAATTGAGAGTTAACATTGATCTTAAAATCGGCGCATAGTCGAATTGATTTATCTGGCTTACTGACAATCACAACTGGAGCAGCCCATTGGCTAAACGGATTGGTTTCAAAACTCCAGTTTCTTCCAGTCTATTGATTTCGTTCTTAACTGTCTCCATTTCACAAATCGCAAGAGGCCGTGCTTTGAAAAATTTTGGTGTGTAATTTGGTTTTAGCTGTAAATGCACTTTAAAATTCAAACAGTGTCCCAAATTTGGTTCAAAAATATCTTTAAAATCCTGACAAAGTTTATGAATTTTGGCTTCGTACGACTTAAAATCGGTGCCAGTATGTATTGTTAGCGTTTGCTGAACCTGACGATCAATCTCTTTGAGTTGAACTTGGAACTGAAGCTCATCAAACCAATTCATCCCCAAATTATTAGCTCCTTCAGGGCTACATGTCACAAGTAATGACAATTGTTTCTCAATATTGTTGTAAAGCACTTTAACATGAAATAATCCTTTAACAGGAACCGTTTTGTTTCCATATGAGTTTAATATTGTTGTAGTTGCTACACATGGTAGTTCCCCCAACTGTTGGTAGCCATGAAGACCAATCATTGATACAGTAGCTCCCGTATCCAACAAAAATTTCATGTCTATTCCGTTTACTCTGATTGATAAATATATTTTCCGTCCCACGGAAATTACCGGCGAATCCTCCATTTGCAGAACTTCATCAATTAACTCCGATTGCGATATGACATCAAGAGACTGTGCATATTCCTTTGAACTATGTCGTTGACTTGACGGACTTCGTTGTCGTGATGGACTTCTCTCCTTCGTGTTATTGCGTCTACTTAAACAAACTAAAGCAATGTGTCCCCGTTTCCCACATATGTGACAATCTTCATGTAAAAATTTACATGACTCTCTATTATGGTATGTAAGACAACCAGGGCATGACCGAAGGCCCTTCACCCTGAACCTTGTATTGTTATTTCTATACGATGGTCCCGTATTGTATTGTGTGTTGTAATTACTATTAGAAGGTCGTGAACGATGCTTATTATCGTATGATTGGTTCACTTCACACGTGTTCTCTAGGTCACCTTTTATTATTTGAACTGTTTGTTGCGTAGATTCGAAAACATGTGCAATTTTTAAAACTTCGTCTAAAGATGGGTTTGTTTTGTTTAAACATGCGATACGTACTGCCTCGTGTGGTGTATGTAGCACAATCATATCGCGAATCATGAAGTCTGTAAATGACTCAGTACACTGATCGCCACTGCATTTAAACTCGCAATCACGTGCTGACAAACGTAAATCTGCAACCCATTCACTGTATGATTGTCGTGGTTTCATTTTTATTTGTAAAAACGAGCACCTCGCAGCTAAAATATGCACGCTCAATTTAAAATAAGACGAAAGCGATTTTATAATGTCTGCATATGACTCATTTTTGAAATCTTTTTCACCATAAATTTTGTTTAGGTTATGATATGTGTCGGTACCGACCCACGCTAGAAAATAAGAGCGTTTCTTATCTTCTAGTTCTACATTATTAGCACAAAAATATTGTCCCAGCTGTGCTACATAATCTTCAAAGTTTTCCTTCTCCTTTTCGAATGCTCGAAACGGTGAAACTGTGCTTGGAACACTATCTTTTCGGTTTTCATTTAAAGTTTGCACCAGCCATTTCTGTTGATTATTTAGTATCGTATCCATCCAAATTCGTTGTTTTTTTAACAGCTCTTCAACTACCGCTTTATCCATTTTATTGCTGTAAATTCACAGTATGGTCACTTTACTGTTTATTCCACCGTGGTATTTTTATCCTCAAATCCTCGTCGCCACTTTTATAGTTATCACTATTTTTATTTTGTTTTTATCTACCATTAATATAATAAATTAACTTATTTAAATATAATAAGTTTTATTTTTATTTTTTATTTATTTGCATAAATGGGTACACGTTATCTCACGCTGAATGCCGGTATACCAACTAAAATTCATTTGACAATTTTGTTGTGATTCTAAAGGTCAAAACAAACAGGCACTAAATTAGTGCAATTATATAAAATAAATAAGTACTAGATTCTATTGGTAGTACACGTACAAAATAAATATTAGAATACATAATTTAGTGCATTTATAACAAAAATATATAAATTTTTGTCCTTGATAGACGTCAGAGGATTGCACACATCTGAAACCTGTTGAAATCGTATCGCAGTGTAATGCCCATCAAAATGCAATATTTAACAATTTTGTTTCGATGGACCAAGAAATTAGAAAATTAAAATGTGTCAAAAAGGAAATGTTGCAGTTAATTGAAAGAAAAGGCTTCAATCGTTCGAATTTGATGGTAGGTGAAACTTAGTAAGTAAGCTACAATTAGAGATTACGATCGGGAATTCCTATCTCGAGAATTCTCACTATATGGCTCTACACCATGGCTACTTAAAATTATCAAAGTTCTGAGTTGTGTTTGATGCCCGAATGCCTGGATTGAAACTATACGATTTACCATGCTAATGATAGGGGCTACGGTTTAGCCAACATTGCACGCCTTACCATTAAGCTATCGTTTGAATAAAATAGTGATTGGTGCCGAAGTGGAGAAGATATGCCGGCAGATGCTGGCTCGAGAAGATGAGAGGAATTAGCAAACGATAGTTTGAAGGTCAAAAGACAGGGAGCCCAAGAAGCTCTACAAGTAAATTACTTTGACGTGTGGTGTAACAGCGACTCCATATTTAGCAACAAGAGTGTTGAACGAACTTGCTGCCACATACTTTTGATAGACGGCTTTTGGCTTCAGACGTGCATAGCAAATGTGCTTATTTACACTATTTAATGACAGGCACAGCAAATGAAGATAACTTCTTAAAATTGCGAAATGAAATTACGAACATGGGTTTCCAATTCAGATACGTTCCTGAAGATGGTACAAACGGAGGACAGGGTAACAGCCGTTAAGGATTTTTCACAAAATTGCATAACAGTAAAAGTGTTCGGTTTACAGAGGGACCCGAAATTGGGAATATTTTCGTATCGTGTCAACTTGCGGGTAATCCACTATATTCGAAAGAAAATGACTATCTGAAAACAGCCAAATTTTTGATCGATTGTGGTAGTTTTCGCCTGAAATGATTAAAATCTAGGTTTTATTGCAAAGTCTTTGATTAACCGCTATAAATTGGGATGAGGAATTGCCGCAGGCAATCAAACATAAATGGTCAGTTATACGAGATGAATTATACCGTGTAGACTAACTTCGAATTCCACGATGGTTGAAGACAGGTAATTATAATGCAGACATCGAATTGTACGGATTGTAACCGCATGGCTAATATTTCGACCGCACATGTGGTCGCACACTATTTTTGATAGCTACCCGTTGGCCTGGGAGTGTCAGAATTGTTGTTTTTAAATTGTGTTTTATGGATATCACTCGCTGTTTATTCCCTAGATGGCAGCACTAGTTTGTTTTTATGGTTTGTTCAAGTACACATAATTTTTTATGAAAATTCGATCTATCGAAGAGAACTAAGAACATGTGTTTTTTTTTCATTACTTTGTGATTAACAATAAATACTTTTGTTCATTAAACATCCGAAGTTATTAAGTTATTTACCCATAATTCCACATATAATCGACAGGTTATGGGCCCAGAAACGTGTTTTCGGTAATATTTTCGGAAATAAAAGTGAAAATAAGACAAATTTTGTGAGGTTATATCCAGCCGTGTGCGAAAATTGTTAAGAAGATGGATTCAGAATTGTCCAGAAGAGCAAATTACAAGGAATTGGAAACTGGAATCTATGGAAATTCCAGATTCAGATAATTTAGAAGTCAATTGAAGCATGGGACATAGTAAATGGCACAAACAAACAACCTGCACCCGTGGCAACAGATGGCTGATGAGAAAAAGGAAAATGCCGAAGCGATACGTAAATGGAATAAAACCGACAGTATGGCGCAAAAGGTAATCGTTACCACAATATCTGAACAAACGATGCTGCATATTTTGACCTCGGCGGAATCTGAGGCAATGTGGAAAAAGCTAACCAATATATATGAACTAAAATCAGAATCTACAATCCACATTTTACAGCAAAAGTGGTTTACATTGGCTAAAGATCCTTCACATGATATTGCAGCACATATCTCAAAAATTGAAGATATATACAATAGACTACAAGCAATGGGAGAAATAATTGAAGATAAGGGAGTCATGTCCAAAATTCTCCTAACTTTGCCACCAGATTTTGACCATTTTATCAGTGCCTGGGAATCAACGGCTACCACCGATAGAACGTTAGCCAACCTAACCTCGAGATTGATAATTGAAGAGATGAGACAAAGTCAAAGAGAAGTAGAAGTTAATGCACTTGCTTCTAATGTAAGAGTAAGCAGTAAGATTCATTTTTCCAAGAATAATATTGGTAACAAAAATACTCAGTATGTTAAGAATAAAAACGATGACCAAAAAAATACAAAAAGAAAACCTGGAAAATGTAATTTTTGTCATAAACCTGGACATTGGGCAGCAGAATGTTGGGACAATCCAAAAAGTAACAATATAAATTTAAAAATTCCAAAGTTTCAAGAGAAGAGAGAGGTGAAGCTCTTATAAGCGAAGCATTTGCCTCAGTACAAAATACCGCGAAAACTACAGTCGAGGCCTGGTATATGGACACTGAAGCGCGCGATCACATGACTCATAAACTAGAGTGGTTCATAAACTACACACCAATGAAAGATGACATCAAAATAAAAATTGGAGACGGAGAAACCATTTCAGGCAAAGGTAGAGGTAGCATAAACATTTCAGCATTTAATGGAGAAAAATTGACAGAATGTCACCTTTCAAATGTACTCTACGTGCCTAAGCTGAAATACAATCTCTTTTCTGGCGGTGTGGCCTTGGATAGAAATTTAACTCTAGAAGCCGATAAAAGAATCTGTAAATTCAATAAAGAGGGCAAAACCATAGCTGTAGGTGAAAGACAAAGCAAATTATTTGAAATGAAAATTAAGGTAATGCCAATCGAAAATGGCAAAGAAAGTGCTGATGAATATCAAGCATGTATTGCTGAAAAAAGTTCCTTTCAAGAATGGCATCAAAAATTAGCTCATCAAAACTACACTCAAGTTAAAAAGATTTTGAAAAATTATGACATTAATCCAAGAGGAGATGACAAAATAGTCTGTGAGCCTTGCGCATTGAGTAAAATCCATCGATTACCTTTTCCTCAGCAAAGCAGTACAAAAACTAGTCGTATTGACTAAATAATCCACGCAGATGTGTGTGGACCACTACCAGAAAAATCATTCACAGGTGCAAAGTATTTTTTTCAATTAAAGGATGATTACTCACATTACAGAACCGTTTATTTCTTGGGTGCAAAATCAGACGTACTGGAGTGTCTAAAAGACTTTATAAAGAAAACAGAAAAATATTGCCCCAGAGGAATAGAAATGTTTAGATCTGATAATGGCCTGGAATTTGTCAATCAAGAAGTTACAAAATTGATGAAAGAATATGGAATTTCTCACCAAAATTCAGTAGTCTATTGCCCTGAGCAAAATGGCAAAATAGAACGAGAAAACAGAACTGTTGTAGAAGCGGCTCGTACAATGCTACATGCTGCAAAATTTGAACTTAAATTCTGGGCAGAAGCAGTAAACACTGCCGTTTATATTTTGAACTGCACAGGAACCAGTAGCATTAAGAATAAATCACTATATGAAATTTGGTACAACAAGCGACCAGATATTCAGGAATTCCATATATTTGGAGAGAAAGTTTACGTGAAATTGCCTGAAAATAAAGTAAAGAAGCTAGACCTCAAAGGGGAAATTGGTTACTTTGTAGGCTACGGCGATATTGTAAAAGGTAACAGAGTTTGGATTCCAAAGGAAAATGATATTTTTGTCAGAAAACATATTATCTATACAGGAAAATTAATGGAATCTACTAAAGAAAATCAAAATCAAGCACTATTGTATCTCCCTGAAGAAGAAAATACACAATTCAAAAATAGTCAGGTTGAAAGAAAATATGACGAGCAAATTGAAGAAAATTTAGAAAATCTTGAGTTACCTAACCAATTATCTGATTCAGAAGAAGAAAATGAGAAATTTTGTACGCCAGAAGCCGAAAGGAGTACAGGGATACAGCTAAGAGATCGATCCAAACTAAATAAACCAAAGAAATTAGAAGACTACAAAGTAGATTTAGATAATGTCTGTGATTATTGCATTGTAAACCCAGAAGAACCGCTGACTTTCCAACAAGCAGTAAATGGTACGAATGCACAAGAGTGGAAACAAGCTATGGAGGAGGAAATGAATTCCTTAAAAACCAGCAAAGTGTGGGAGCTCGTTGAAATACCAAAGAACTCGACCATAGTTGAAAATAAGTGGGTTTATAAATTAAAAACTAATACGAATGGAAATATACAAAAATTTAGAGCCAGATTAGTAGCCAAAGGCTTCTCTCAGCGTGAAGGAATAGACTTCAACGAAACCTTTAGCCCTGTAGTAAGGTTCGACTCCATCCGAATATTATTAACAGTGATCGTTCAAGAAAATTTAGTACTCAAATAGTTTGACGTAAAGACTGCCTTTTTAAATGGTGATATAGAGGAGGTTATATACATGAAGCAGCCAACAGGATTCAACGATGGTACAACAAGAGTATGTAAGCTACTAAAAAGTTTATATGGTTTCCGTCAATCGTCTAGATGTTGGAACCAAAGAATAAAAGTTTTTCTAACAGACTATGAACTTAAACCGTCAAAGGCTGATTCTTGTATATACATGTTAATCAAAAATAATCTGATAATACTCCTAGTGAGCATCTATATAGATGATGGACTAGTAGCTGGAATCGACGAAGAGACTGTGAATGATTTCTTGTGTGCACTTCAGAAAGAATTTGATATCACTTCTGGCGATGCTGATACTTACCTTGGTTTACAGATTGAAAGACAAAACGATGGCTCTATTCTCTTACGTCAAAGTGCCTACACAAGAAAAATTCTCAATAAATTTAATTTAGAGCAAGCAAATGCGCTTGCAATACCAGCCGATCCACATCAACAGTTGAATGTAAATGATAATGAGAAGACTGAGTTAACAACTGCTCCCTATAGAGAAGCTGTGGGCAGCTTGTTATATTTATCAAAAGATACGAGATCAGATATATCCTTTTCGGTTAGTATGGTTAGTCGATATATGGAAAAACCAACGAAATTGCATTGGAATGCAGTCAAGAGAATAATGAAGTATCTAAAAGGAACTGTTGATTATGGTTTGCACTTTAAGAAGCAGAAAACATTATCCTTATGTGGCTACAGTGATGCAGATTTTGCAGGAGATATTGAAACACGCAAATCAATTACAGGATTTATAGTTATTTGGAGTGGATGTGTTGTTAGCTGGTGTTCTCAAAGACAGTCTACAGTCGCCACCTCTACCACTTATTCGGAATACATTGCAGCCTTTCAAACAGTCAAGGAAATAGTTTGGCTCTTAAAGTTAATCGGAGAAATCTATCCTCATATTATGTTGTGGAATTGTGGTAACGATTACCTTTTGCGCCATCCCGAAGTCAACATATTGACGTACAATATCACTACATCCGAGAACAGTATGACAAGAAAGTTTTTCAACTCAAATACATCAACACCAAGGAACAGCCAGCAGATACCCTCACCAAACCCTTGGAAAGAAGAATCTTCGAATTTCATCGCAACAGAATATGCTACAAACTTGAAGAGGATTCATAACTTTTGCATACTACATTTTTTTTTATCTGTAAAAATTGTTTGTTCGATTTTGTATAATTTTGATATTCCATAAAACAGTTGGAGTGTCAGAATTGTTGTTTTTAAATTGTGTTTTATGGATATCACTCGCTGTTTATTCCCTAGATGGCAGCACTAGTTAGTTTTATGGTTTGTTCAAGTACACACAATTTTTTATGATAATTCGATCTATCGAAGAGAGCTAAGAACATGTGTTTTTTTTTATTACTTTGTGATTAACAATAAATACTTTTGTTCATTAAACATCCGAAGTTATTAAGTTATTTACCCATAATTCCACATATAATCGACAGGGAGGTGCCATTTTACCCACATGTTGTGTCAGCCATGTTACAAATAAAAAAAAATTAAGTGTGCTAAAGTTAACTGTTTCCAGCATAGCTCCGTTATGAATAAAAAAAAAAAAATGGAGAAGGCTGAAGGCTGAAAAAAATTGTTTATATCTACATGCGGTAAGTTAAAATCAATTACTGAAATATTATAAAGAGAAAAAAATAACGCTCACATTTAGGAAAATCGTTACAGGATCCTGCAACGCAAGTAAGCGCGCATAAGATCCTGTGGTTTACATGCGGCGGTTGATTGGCACAGATGAGTGTACGAGTTGTTTGAAAGCCGCGAAGCCCAAAATGCCATAAACATAGGAGATTTTTTTTATCCCATGGCATAACTATTGTTTATTGTCCGATTTTATTTTTATCAATTCTCTTAGTTTATTTAAGGAAAAAAATATCGAACCATTACATTTGCTATTATACAATCGTTTTTTTTTTATCTCATTACTTAATAGTTACATTACATTTTTCTTTTTATAACTATCGGTAATTTTTAATTCACAAATTTAAATAATTTTACCATTAGTACAAAATATTTTTTTGTTTATGGTTTACTAATCTTTACTACAACAACTCAACTCCATTAACGACCAATTTTGTTCTTCTTCTTCCCAATTTTATACTCCGCCCGGAGACCAACATTATTTTTTTTTTGTTTATTTTAATTTCTTTATTGTCCAATTCCCGCGCATTTACTGGTTTTAACGTGATTTGCATCTTCTTATTTTTGCTCTTTCCCAACCATGTCACCAATACCAAATAGTACATATTCCGTAAGCGCAAATCAATTATTGTATGTAAAATGAAGTAAAATGTAGGTAAGGCTGGAAAAAAATTGTTTATACCTATGTATATGCGGTAAGTCAAAATCAATTACTGAAATATTATAAAGAGAAAAAATAACGCTCACATTTTGGGAAATCGTTACAGAATCCTGCAACACAAGTAAGCGCGCATAATATCCTGTGAGAGTGAGTGTACGAATTGTTTGATAGTCACGAAGCCCAAAATGGCTTGACATCGGCCTATGTCTTAAATGACGTTCAACTGACGAGCCAATTCACTTTTTTCCTTTGATTCTATTTCTCTGCACCTACATATTTGATTAGCTTCCTGCTTATCGTAAACTTTTTAATATTTGTGAGTAAAAATTCTGGAAATCAATTCTTTAAAAAACTTTAACATTCGTGATATTATCCGAAGAACCAGTAAGCGCGATAAGATTCTTTGATATTCGTCTGCAAGGTTAATGGAACAATTATTATAAACATTTCTGTTGTTGATCACCCGTCGATATCCAATAAATCACCAGCCAGCAATATCAACGACCTACAACAAAATAAAATAATTAGAATTAATCATGTAAATAGTTACTTAGCCTTGTTTTGATATTTCCAATATGTATTGCCAATTTTTTGTTGTTATAAGTCTTATAACCTAAATCTATAAAAAATCAAGGTTTTTATCTTTTAAAGTTTATATAACATTTCTCTTATCTTTTGTTGAATTATGAAAAGTCTTGAATGTAAATGAATTAATTGAATAGTCCTGAAATAATAGAAAATCGGTAGAATTAAGTTATTATTATATTTAATCAAAATCAATTAAAAGTTCTTACCTGTTGCATTGTTTACTAGAATTTAATTTGACAATCAAAAACATTACAAATGTTAAAATTGTATATATTTATATCGATCAAAATCAATACATTTATAGCATAATTATACCATTGGTCATCTACCGTAAAATATTGTAATTTAATTTTAGAATATGTATGTTCAATACTTTATAGCACTTTATAGATAATCACATCACATAGGACATCTATCATAAAATAGGCCAACAATTATATTGAAAAGTTTATAAAATCTAATGCAAATTTGTAATCAGTCTCTTTTAAAAAACAACCACCAAGGCGAATACCAAAATATATTGCGATAAATAAATTTATTTTGTTCATAATTGAAGATAGGGTGTTTCTTGTTTTATTTAAAAATCAGCGACAACGAAGAAGCCCTCTTCATAAAGATTTTTCAATTTCTATTCTATTAAATCGCCGTTTTCCAGAATATTTTACGAGTAGAATTGAACCTTCCCTTTAGAGAATTGGTTCTTTTTTTTTAAAAGGTCAGTCAATGCTAGCAGTTAATTTGGAAATTAAATACTGAACGATTCACTTTAAATTTCCATTTGAAGAAGAAGTAAAACCAGTTGACTTTATACCCATAATAAATGGAAATACAATTGACTTTATTTCCACAAAAAATGGGAACTTCTCCATATCTCTTTTCTCTGATCACCTACGCTTGTTTCTTGTTTTATTTAAAAATCAGCGACAACGAAGAAGCCCTCTTCATAAAGATTTTTCATGGTCCTTCGTGCCGGATATCCAACAATATTTTGCGGAGAATTTTGGATTTCCAGCAATTATTTTGCACACAATTACTTGAGTGGCGATATCGCGCTTTGAGATTTGGCGCCAACCGGGAGTGATTCATCACTTTATAATTGTAGGTAATTGCGATTTATTTTTATTTTTTTTTTATATTTATAAAGTGATTATTGTGTGCAAAGACTTAATTTAAGTGCGAGACTATACGTAAAACTATATAAGCTGCATTATAGTTCAGCTTCTTAATTAAATTAAAATTGTGGTTGACGTAGGTGGCAGTGACTTTATACGCGGTGTGTGTTAATGGAATAGCGAATTATTCCATACTCATTTTGTGCTCATTATCGGCATATTAAAATAAATTCCGTGAATTATTTCGTTTAAAAATCGGTTACTCTAGTTTTGTGGTCTGCTATAAGTTTATTCGTGTTTTGTGATTCAATTGTGAGCAAAAATTCAAAATGTCTACCGCAAGAGCTTTAAAACGCATTTCAAATCATTGCGACGATATCAAAGCAGCTATCACGAAATTTGATGAAGACACGTGTTTGGAAGAAATTGAGACCAATATTCAATTACTCGACGAAGAATGGAAGGAGTATCGCGAACTGGAGAAAATAATTGGCGAGGAGACTAAATTCGGGGATTCACAGAACTCATTGGAAGAGACCTTTTATAAAATTAAGAAGGTGCTACTTCGCGCAAAACGAGATCGGGAATCTGAAGCATCTAAGCGTTCGCACGATTCTTCAATTAATGAGTTAATGGCGAATCAACAATCGTTTTTGCAAGAAGTTTCCATTTTGAATAAAAGAGAAAGTGAAGTGAGACTTCCCAGGATCAACATTCCTACTTTTTCTGGGAAATATTCCGAGTTCCCATCTTTTAAAGATTTGTTTGAAGCATCGATAGACAACAATGCGAAAATTTCAAATGTGCACAAGTTTCAATACCTAAAGGGCCTGTTGATTGGTGAAGCTGCCGCATTGGTTCGTCACATTTCCGTAACGGAAGCAAATTACGTGGAAGCATGGGAGAAAATTAAAGAGAGGTACGACAAGAAGAAATTAGTGATTTCTACCCTCATTAATCAGTTTGTGGATCAGCCAACAATCACAAAGCTCTCGGCGAAAGCTCTGCATCAGATGTGTGATATATCCGACGAAGTGCTCAGGGGATTAAAGGTGTTGGGCGCAGAAGCAGAGAAAAGGGATCCGTGGTTAATTTATATTTTGGTGAACAAAATGGACGCTGTTACCAAACAAGCATGGGCAACAGAAACAGCGGAAGAGGACTTCCCCTCCATGGAAAGACTTTTTAAATTTTTGAATAATAGGAGTGATTGGTTAGACACCATCGATTCAAAGAAATTATCAGTAACAGTGCCAGTGACCAATAACCGTGTGAAAAACTTTCATTCCGTGTCTGCTAATCCTGTGTGTGTTAAATGTTCAAAAGACCATTATTTAAGCAAATGTGAACAATTTCTGGCTTTGAGTGTGTTCGATAGGCGCGGGTTTGTGTCCGAAAAGAAACTGTGTTTTAATTGTTTATCTCCAACCCATCAAGCAGGTATTTGCAGGTCAAAATACAGATGCGGCAAATGTCACAGAAGGCATCATTTGACATTGCATCCCGAAGACGTGCAACCGACAGAAGAGGACAAAATTTTAAGCGGCCATACAGTAAGCAATACAAATGTGAGTATGGGTTCAAATACGGAAGTGTTGTCGAGTTTCCAATCACTACTTCCCACTGCGATGGTCAAGGTTACTGACCGATTTGGAAACGCGATAAAGTGCAGAGTGCTATTAGACTCGGGGTCTCAAGCGTCCTTTATCACAGAGGCATGTATGCAACGACTAAGACTGCCGAGAAGAAAAGCAAACATTTCAGTAACTGGATTGACTGCGGGAAAAGCATCTACCAGAGGAGCAGCTTGTATCAACGTGAAATCGCTGTATTATCCAGAGAATGAAATCCAGGTAGAAGCCCTGATAATAGCTCAACTACCAACAAGACTTCCGAGTGTTGAATTTAATTTGCGAGACTGCGACTTTTTGGGCTGTTTGGAACTAGCTGATCCACAGTACAATAAAGTTGGTCCGGTTGATATCCCAATAGGAGCTGACAGATTTTTCCATGTAATCAGAGATGGGCGAGTTGGTAACAATTCAATATTTGCACAAAATACGATATTTGGTTGGATTGTCTCTGGAATTACCGACAACAATAGCATCGAGAGTGATGAGGCAGTCCAGGTAAATATGTCTATATTAAATTTACATTTGGATGTCAATCTAGATGAAACATTAAAGCGATTCTTTGAGCAAGAAGAACTCCCAAGTACAAGTTTGGTATCTCCAGTAGATGTCGAGTGCGAAGAACATTATAAATTAACACACAAACGGAATGAAGCAGGCAGATATATCGTGGAGATTCCCTTTAAAGAATCAGCAGAACGGCTGGGCAATTCAATGCATGTGGCGAAACGGAGATTTCTTTCAGTGGAACGTAAGCTACAATCTAATCCATCGATTAACGAGCAATATACAAAAGTAATAGACGAATACATGAAGTTGGGTTATATGGAGCTTGTTAATAAAAATGATTTATCTATTGAGGAATCAAAATGTTTTTATTTGCCCCATCACGGTGTTTTCAAAGAGTCAAGTGAAACCACCAAATTGCGAGTAGTATTTGATGGTTCGTCGAAATCTTCGTCAGGTGTTTCACTAAACCAAACAATGCTAATTGGTCCAACAATTCAGCCCACCTTATGGTCTATATTGATGAAGTTCCGAAATTACAAGGTAGCATTAACAGGCGACATCGAGAAAATGTATAACCAGGTTCTAGTCGCTGAAAAAGATACGCATTTCCAACGAGTCCTGTGGAGAAATGAACCATCAAGTGAGCTCAAGCATTACAAGTTAAATACTGTTACCTTTGGGTTGGCCAGTTCATCGTTTCTGGCGATTAGAACATTGCAGCAGATAGGTTACGACAATCAGCAAGATCATCCCAGCATCGTTCAGCATATTTTGGAAAATTTTTATGTAGGCGATTTTATATCCGGAGCGGATACGGTTGAAGAAGTTAAGCGACTGAAGATGGATATTACCCAAGTACTTTTAACGGGAGGGTTTAATATCAGAAAATGGAAGTCGAATATACCTGATATTACGGCGAGCGAGGATACTGGTGAAGATTCGAAATTCCATAATTCAACTGAAACCAAAATTTTGGGACTTCAATGGAATGCTACTGCTGATTTATTTTCTTTTAAATTAAATCTTAGTGACAGCTCAAAAGTAACAAAACGGAGCATTATATCGGAATATTCGAGAGTTTTTGATCCGCTTGGTTGGTTATCTCCGTCGATCATATTAATGAAACTAATTTTTCAAAATCTTTGGCTGTTGAAACTAGGCTGGGACGATGAATTACCGGACAAGATCACAGGCTTATATAACGAAATCCGAGGCGAGTTGAGACTTCTGGAAAATATAGAAATCAAGCGATACATTCCACAAGGCGACCAAATTGAAATACACGGGTTTTCGGATGCGAGCGAAAAGGCGTATAGTGCAGTGGTCTATTGCAGGTCGATCGGTGAAAATGGCGAAATCACAGTAAATTTAATTACAGCTAAAACAAAAGTAGCGCCTATTAAGCAGATATCGTTACCCAGACTCGAGTTATGTGGCGCGCAGTTGCTAACGAAACTCTTAATATTAGTGAAGGAAACCATAAAGCGTCCAGTAAAATGCTATGCGTGGACGGACTCCACTATCGTGTTGATGTGGTTATCCAGTCATCCAGGGAGATGGAAAACGTTTGTGGGGAATCGTACATCAGAGATTCTAGACAAGATCCCTCAAAAATGTTGGAACCACGTACGATCCGAGCACAACCCAGCGGATTGCGCATCTAGAGGAATACTGCCATCAAAATTGGTTTATTTAAAGCAATGGTGGCATGGTCCTGAATGGTTGCAGAAAGCAGACTACATTTGTATGGCACAAATTGAGGAGATTGACAATATAGAGCAGCCAATAGAGGAAAGAAAAAACGGCGGGATTTTCGTTTTTAATGTCCAGAAGCAAGATTCTATAATTAATGCGATGATGGATAAAATATCAGAGCACACTAAATTGGTTCGGGTTTTTGCTTACATGCTTAGATTCTTGAAAAATGCGCGATTATTGAAGAATCACCGAATCCAAAGAAGCGTAAGTCACTTAACAGTCGAGGAGCTAAGGGTGTCCAGAAACATTATCATCAAGCATGTACAGAAAGAATCATTTGCGAGCGAAATTGAATGCTTACAAAAAGGTATGGACATTTCAAAGGGCAGTAATATAATATCGTTGGCGCCGTTTATGGATTCTGATGGAATATTGAGAGTTGGTGGTAGGCTGAGGCATTCGGATTGCGCTTATGATTACAAGCACCCAATAATCTTACCAAAGGGCCATGTATTTAGTCGTGGAGTTATTTGGTCCATACACAAGCAAAGCCTACATCCAGGTACATCATTGACGTTTCATCTGACCAGGCAGCAATACTGGATAGTTGGAGGGAGAAGCAGCATACGTAAAATTGTGAATAAATGCATCGTATGTTTCAAAAATAATGCGAGAACCTCAAAGCAACTAATGGGAGATTTACCGATAACCAGACTGAAGGCAACCAGAGCATTTACGTCATGTGGAGTTGATTATGCAGGGCCCCTACAAATAGCATCAAAAGGAGGAAGAGGGGCCAGATTCACTAAAGGCTATATCGCGTTATTTATTTGCATGGCAACTAAGGCTGTTCATATAGAACTTGTAAGCGACCTTACCACCGAGGCCTTCATTGCTGCCCTAAAAAGATTTGTATCGAGAAGGGGAGCACCAGCAGACATCTACAGCGACAACGGTTCAAATTTTGTTGGAGCAAAACGCCAGCTTAATGAGGTATTTAAACATATTTCGACAAATAACCACAGTTATCTCATTGCAGAACATTTGTCTAAGTGTCAAGTGAAATGGCATTTTATTCCACCCGTTTCACCCCACTTTGGAGGCCTATGGGAGGCGGCTGTAAAGTCCGTCAAAGGTCACCTTGTTAAATGTACCTCCAACACTCACCTTACATTTGAAGAGATGGCTACTTTGTTAACCCAGATCGAGGCAATATTAAACTCAAGGCCACTATATGCAACAATAAATGATGATGCATCTTCTGATGTGTTAACGCCAGCCCATTTTTTAATTGGATCTGCGAATTTTTACTTACCAGAAGAGGAATTAAGTGAAGAGATACCGGCAGGCAGGCTTACAAGATGGCAATTTATCCAACAGCGAGTTCAGTCATTTTGGCGAAAATTTAGTGCAGAATACCTTCACAACCTGCAACAGCGAAATAAATGGCGAAAAGTGCACGAAAACTTCCAGGTCGGCGATGTCGTATTAATGAAAGAGGAAAATTTACCATCATACAAATGGGCGCTTGGCAGAATTCTTGAACTGCATCCTGATGACCGCGGAATAGTAAGGGTCGTAACATTAAAAACTTCAACATCGATTTTAAAACGACCCATTGTCAAAATATGCAAACTGCCAGAACAAGAAGATGGTTAACGACGGAATCGTTAACGGGCGGGAGAATGTTGTTGATCACCCGTCGATATCCAATAAATCACCAGCCAGCAATATCAACGACCTACAACAAAATAAAATAATTAGAATTAATCATGTAAATAGTTACTTAGCCTTGTTTTGATATTTCCAATATGTATTGCCAATTTTTTGTTGTTATAAGTCTTATAACCTAAATCTATAAAAAATCAAGGTTTTTATCTTTTAAAGTTTATATAACATTTCTCTTATCTTTTGTTGAATTATGAAAAGTCTTGAATGTAAATGAATTAATTGAATAGTCCTGAAATAATAGAAAATCGGTAGAATTAAGTTATTATTATATTTAATCAAAATCAATTAAAAGTTCTTACCTGTTGCATTGTTTACTAGAATTTAATTTGACAATCAAAAACATTACAAATGTTAAAATTGTATATATTTATATCGATCAAAATCAATACATTTATAGCATAATTATACCATTGGTCATCTACCGTAAAATATTGTAATTTAATTTTAGAATATGTATGTTCAATACTTTATAGCACTTTATAGATAATCACATCACATAGGACATCTATCATAAAATAGGCCAACAATTATATTGAAAAGTTTATAAAATCTAATGCAAATTTGTAATCAGTCTCTTTTAAAAAACAACCACCAAGGCGAATACCAAAATATATTGCGATAAATAAATTTATTTTGTTCATAATTGAAGATAGGGTGTTTCTTGTTTTATTTAAAAATCAGCGACAACGAAGAAGCCCTCTTCATAAAGATTTTTCAATTTCTATTCTATTAAATCGCCGTTTTCCAGAATATTTTACGAGTAGAATTGAACCTTCCCTTTAGAGAATTGGTTCTTTTTTTTTAAAAGGTCAGTCAATGCTAGCAGTTAATTTGGAAATTAAATACTGAACGATTCACTTTAAATTTCTATTTGAAGAAGAAGTAAAACCAGTTGACTTTATACCCATAATAAATGGAAATACAATTGACTTTATTTCCACAAAAAATGGGAACTTCTCCATATCTCTTTTCTCTGATCACCTACGCTTGTACCACTCTTTAAAGGCGTCTGTAAAGGTCTTCCTTTTCCAGCTGTTGAAATAGTTTGCTTGTTTGTTGTCTGATAGTGTGAGATTTTTTAAGTATACTGATATGTTTCTCATTTTTGAGCAAATGCTATTATTTGCAAACCGTTGAAACTGTCCGACCTCCACAACTAGAATATCAATTTTTGACATTAATTTGTTTGGTTTATGCTTTCCATAAATAAAACATTAATAAATCGACATTTAAGTTTGGAAACTTAATTTATGACACTTTGTTAATAACTCTTCTATTAATCTCTTTGCGTCACGAAATGATGAAACAAACTGCCACTTCTAGAAGGCTAATTTTCCCCTGAATTCTTTTGAATATCCATTTTTTATAAAGATAGCTTTAACTTGAATTTTCAGTTTAATCCATTAATCAGTTTGTGCTTTAAAAAGATCATACTAAGGCTGACAGAATTTTCGATAAAACCACTTCGAAAATAACTTATCCTGACTAAAACATAGATCCTAAAACTTATAACTGGAGTTGAAAGATTTTCATGGTTATCTATTTTACTAAGTAAATGAAAGGAACAGAAACTTAAGAACAAAACCAAATCACAGCATCATAAAATATTTGCTAATATGTTAATATTCATCTCACTGCATAATTTCTTAATTGAATTATTTTATTGGTTTTATTTATTAACACCTTCTGTGTGCGTTAATATGTAGAACATGTATACGTTACGCGGTGTACGCTGTCCACTTTTGAGTAAACATGTATAAAATCTGTGGTAAAAATATAAAGTATCTTAATTCGATTTAAGTCAAAATTCATTTTTACGCAAATTGTTGTTCCAAAATCAAAATTCAACCATTTGCTCTATTTCGTTTCTCTTTATCTTTTATAGAACCTAAAATATATCAAAAACAAAAACCATCTTAATTGAATAAAAAAATATTTTATTTTGACAAAACATCTTAATTTCCCTAAATTAACTTCAGTGGAACACAGTTATATTTAAAAGTATTTAAGGTATTTTGTAAATCAAATTTTTAATTTTTTTATTGCGTTTTCTGATTTATTAGAGCTTTTTAGTTGCAACTAAGATATTTTATCGTTTTAAAATTTACGGGTAAAGTGATTTTAAATGCATGTAAGATATTTTGTCGTTTCAAAAAAATAAGTGAATTTTTTTTTTAGAAAATTATAAATCATCTTATTTTTAATAAGATTCTTTGTCAAAATTCAGTTATTAAAATATCAATGTTTAAATGAATTTAAGATGTTTTAATAAAACCAATGTATTGTGGTAGTTTGATTTAAGATTAAAAAAAGTGTTACATAGTGTGTGATTAAAATAATTTTAAAATCAGTGAAATCAGTGAATTTAAGTTACCATAATTTTTAATACTTTTGCATATAATGAATCGTTCACGTAAAATGCTGGAAATGGTTTACCAAAAACAAAAAAGGCTTTCGAACCAGCAGTCAGTATCCTTAACAGCATCTAGTAGTATAGGTAACAGTTATTTATATGTTTTCCCTATACCGACTCCTGATTTGTTATATTTCCCAGGTCATTCCACTCTAACCACAGCAGAAGAACATGTCATGGTTCAAAGAAATATTTTTCCAAATCTGTGCAGCTCAGAAATGAAGACAAATAAACCTGAAGAATTTACAGGTAACTGATAAAATCATTTTAAACATTTTATCTTAATTCAAGAATATTTACAGGAAAGGACAGTTACACTAAATATGTTCTGTATAAAGAAGGTGATGTATGTGAGCCGGTAGTGCGAAATGAAACTCAATGTAGTTTAATTGCTGAAATTGATTTGAATTTGTTACGAAGCACATTTGCAATCGAAATAATAACCTCACAAATAAATGATGGAAGTCCAGCACCACCAGTTGAAATCGACTCTGAAGGCTTTGACGATAGTGACGCGGATCCCAATTATATTCCAACAAATTATGAAATTGATTCTGAGGATTATGAAGATGATGTTGACATAGAAAAATATGGTCTCCAAATTGAAAGAAATTTATTAAGTAACCTGTCAGAAAATGATCAATTAGATCAAGAGAACGAGGGAATGGATTTAGGAGAAAATGTTGATGTAGGTTCAAGTTCAGCAAATAAAGTCCACATTGACCAACTCAGCCAAACGGTAAGAAAGAAAAAAAGGAATTTGGGGAAAGAGTGCCATACGTTGAAGGGTAAACTAGTATCCAAAAGAGAGGTTAAATTACTTGAGCCATGTAAAAGAGCATGCTCAACGAAAATATCACCTAATGACCAAAAGAAATTATTTGAGTAGTATTGGGGTCTTGGAGAATATAACCTAAGACAAGCATACTTGTCTGGTCTAATTGAAGTTCATCCAAAAAAAACTCAGCTTTTGCTCAAAAGTACCGTAGCTCCAAGAAGTCGAAGCCATTTTTACAAATATTTTCTTGAATTGAACGGAAAAAGGACACAAGTTTGCCAAAAATGTTTTTCTAGCACGTTTTGTGAAAACGAACAAGTTTTAAAAACAATCTATAACAAAAAGAAAGATTCATCTACAATCATTGTCACCAAAAACAAACGAGGTTGCCATACTCCTTCTCATAAACTGACGGAAGAAAAGGAAAAAGAAATAAAAGAGCATATTGAAAGCTTTCCTTCCTATGAAAGCCACTATAATCGAAGGGACTCTTCAGTCAAATATTTAACAAGTGATTTAAACCTATCTATTATGCATAGATTGTATTGTGAAACAACTGCAAGTCCAGTTTCTATTACTACATATCGACATATTTTTAATAGTTTAAATTTAAAATTTAAGTCTCCTAAAGTCGATACCTGCAGCCGATGTGATACAATTAAAATGAAGTTAGCTGTTGTATCTGAAGAAGAAAAAGCAGAGTTATTAGAAGAACAAAAAAACATCACGATGAAGGTAAAATGGCATATGACAGCAAAGCCATGGACAAAGCTGACGCAGAAATTAATTCAACAAAACGAGTCCTAACATTTGATCTTCAGCAATGTCTGGCAACACCTCTGTTAAAGTCTTCTCTCAGCTTTTATAAAAGACCATTATGGACTTTCAACTTGACGGTTCATGAATTAAATTCTAATGATGTTGTATGTTACATGTAAGATGAAAGTGTCGCTCGTCGAGGAGGAAATGAGATAGCTTCGTGCCTCTTTTCTCACATCAAAAGTTTACCATCGAATGTTTTACATTTAACGTGTTATAGTGACAACTGTTCCGGCCAGAACAAAAATTCCTTCGTAGCAATTATGTTTTATTTATTCCTACAATCCAATTCGAATATTCAGATTATCGATCATAAATTCCTAATTTCTGGCCATACACATATAGAATGTGATTCGGATCACGCAATGATTGAGAAAAAAAGAAGAAAACCAATATTGACATACATCACCCTCGAGATTGGATGCAGTTTATACGTCGAGTTGGAGTCAAAAAAACGTTAGCTGTTCATGAAATGACACAAAATCAGGTGTTTAATTTTTCTGACATATTAAAAAAAAAATTTACATGGCGTAAAACAAACACTGATGGCGATAAATTTTACTGGAATGCAGTAAAATGGTTGAGATATACCAAAGATGTTGGTGTCATTCAGTATAAAACAACGTTGGATACCAGAGAACCATTCAAATCAATTAAAATATCTCGACATGGAGTACATGCTGTCACAACTGATTTGGAACCATGTTACAATGAGCCAATCACAATTAGTGCAGCGAAGAAAAAAGATTTAATAGATATGCTTCCACTAATCAACACTATTTTTCATTCCTTCTATCAAAATTTGCCGGCCGAAGATCTACCAAATATTCATCCAAATCTAACAGAAGAAGATAACAATGAAACTGAATAGATTATAATTATATTTAATTAAAATGGGATATTTTTTAGTTTTGTTTTTTAACTGAATAGATTTTAGTTCTAGTTTATTGAAATTATATTTTTTTTATATTTGAAGTAAAAATGAAATTTACTCACAGTCTAATAAAACATCTTAAACAGGTAAATAATTTTGTTTAATTTTTATAAAACATCTTAAAAAGATATACCGGCGCATTTAATACAAAATTAAAAATAACAGAGTATCTTATTTATATTTAATATTACAAAATGAAATATTCTGAATTAACAAAACATCTTAAATAGTATTTCACTCAATTTCTCCTAAAGCGTAAATAAATTTAAATTTCTATTGAATACATTTTATTGTCTTTAACGTTATATCCTTACTGTAAAAATTTCAGACAAATCAGTTAACGTTTCAATTTCACAGAACCAAAAAAATCTCTAAATCCTTTTTACTCCAAACTACAAATTTCGAATTAAGATACTTTAACTTTTCACCACAGAAATATCCTTCATATAACTAATATGGAATTTAAAACCGAAGCATAATAAATTGATGAATGTACATACATTTATCCGCTATATTTTGATTATTTTGCAATTTTTTTTGATCATGCTATTTGTAAATATGAAAATTGGAAAATTTATTAGAGCTTTTATTGAGCGTTTTTTAATATAAAATGTTTTTTTTATATGTGTATTGAATTGTTTCCAATTTTTTTTTTTTTTTGTTTGAAATGATGTAGAGTGTTTTGTTAATAAAATACAATATTTGCACGCTCTCTATAGCTATACGACGTATGAAAAAATAATGCATGCGAATAGTACTTTTGTCATGATCATGACAAAACTAGTTTTTAATGGAATTTTGTTTGTATTAATCGGATATAGTATATGTTTGCAGCTTAGTTGGTAAAATAAAGCATTTTAGCAATTTGATTTGGAATGGTTCTTGAAATTTAATAATCATTTTGATACATTTATAATATGTATGCAGGGCAAATCCAGTGTTTTAAACATTGAAGTTGTGTGGTTTAATATTTGACTTATTTAATTTTAGTTTAGAACTAAATTAGGTATATTACGTGTACCGAATGAAATTTGTGATTTGTAAATGAAGAATTAAAAATAAAGGACAATAGATAATCATTATTATTCTTTTATTGTTTTGTTGTACATATTGTATACTTTTTAATTAAAAATAGCCATTTGGACTTTTTGTTCATTTTACGGCGAAACTTCACTTTTCCCGAATGGAAGCCGTTAGCTTCTGAATGATATCTTTAGTGACACTGGCAGATCCCCATTTCCATCTGTAAATTTTTCAACAGTTATGGTAGTAATTGATTCGTCCAGTTCTTCATCTTTCTTTCTGATGTGATATTGGGAACTTGGAAATGTCGGGAAGTGCATATTGACGTAGGTCTCGTCGTCCATTACGATACAAGAATATTTCCATTCGTTCAACCATTTGTTAAGATCCTTTGATCGATCTATCCCTCTATTAAATTGTCCAACACTTCTTTTTGGGATTTTGACTTCTTATGTGTTCGTAGATTATTTCTGGTTTTAGCTTGTACCACCATCGATTTGGTTGTTTTGGTTTTTCTGGCAAAATCCCGCACAGTTATCGAAGGATGTTTGGTAATGACGCTTACAATTTTCTGATCCAACAATTTATTTCGAGCAATTCCAGGAATTATGAAACTAATCAGCCGAGACATACATATTATTGATTTATTTTATTATTATTATAAATATATAGGTTTTGCACTCCAAAATTCAACCTTTTACAAAACATTTTCATCCTTTTCCAAATCAAATTCAACTTTTTCCAAAAAATATTTATCCTTTTCCAAATCAAATTCGCCTTTATCCAAATCAAATTCACCTTTATCCAAAACATATTCATCCTTTTCCAAATCAAATTCAAACTTTTTTTTTTATTTTTATTTATTTAATATTATAACTGATTTACAAATCATTTAGTAATTTATCTTTCTTAAATGAAGATTCACATTTGACGGGCAGTAGCCCAATGGTTACTCCCGTTTGAATTTACATAGTAATTATTTTTTCTCTATCCTAATTAAATACACCTGCCCAATTCCAAAGATTTCTGCCTTTGAAGTCTTCTTACTGCATTGGTGGTATCCAACAAACTTCGTATGTCTACATTTTGGTGCCGAGATATCCGCTGAATGTGTTTCTTCGCATGATTTTGTATTTCTTCACTTACATATTCCATGTTTAAGTCCCTATGGAGGTTATCATTTCTAATGTACCATGGTGCGTTTACAATGCCACGCAGCACTTTGTTTTGAAAACATTGAATCATTTGTACGTTTGTCTTCTTGGTACAACCCCAAAGTTGAATACCGTAGGTCCATACTGGTTTAAGTATTTGCTGATATAATAGCAATTTGTTATGTATTGTAAGCTCAGAGTTTCTACCTATTAGCCAATATATTTTCCTATATTTAATGTTAAATTCAAACTGCCAAATTAAAATTCATAATTAAAGCATTTTATTGGTTATAAATATTATAAGACAAAATATAATAATAGGGTTGAACATGGGCAAGGAAGGCGAGAGAAAAACTAAATGATGGCCTGACTGATCCACAAACTCACGAACTTCCTGCGTCTTATGAATTCTTGCATTGTCAAGCACCAACCGAGCATTTATTATAGAAAAAGTTCGGAGTTTTGTAAATAATTCATTAAGAAATTCACAAAATAGCTATATTTGAATTAACTGACGAGTTGCCAATTATTTTGTGATACACTACTTCATTTATATTCATGGCAGCGATGAGTGATACGTTACGGCCTCTTACGGTAGGAACCACTACATGTGCCGCCGTATTTATCCGCGATCGCACCTTGCTTCGTTGAAGGTGGTAGTTGAATCCTGAAATCATATAATTAAATAATAAGAATTCTGTCTATTAGTCGGTTTCGTTGAATTACTGTTCGTAAATACTAATATACTTCTCGTGTTAATCGAAACACACTTAAAATGGTCTAATCACCGGTAGCATATTAGATATTACATGAATTAATTAATATTCAACAAAAAATTAATAAAGTAAAAATTAGCGTAGACAGAAATAGAGCTGTGTGAATATTATGAAGAAGAAAAATTGTAAGAGAATTTATCTGTATTAGTACGATTCGCTAGTACTTAACGCACAGCACATTCTGTATATACAGAATGTAAATTGTGGTATAATCAGTCCAGTCGCCGCGGCCTGATGAGAAGATTGATTTTTTCATAATCATAAGCTCATCAGTTCGTAACTTTATTGAATTCTCTTACAATCTTCGGAACATATTAAAATCATACAACACATCCTTTTCCCAAACTTACTTTTGTTGAAAATACCTATGAACAAAAAATAATTTTGATATAATTTGACAAGCAAGATAAACTAGAATAATAAAAAATACCTCTATCGCTCTGAGAACCGTACGCTTATTAAAACGATGCTAAAAATTTTTTTATACTTAAAAAATTCACTTCCCGAATCATAGGAGCACTGTATGGCGATGTGTTTGCCGTCAATGGCTCCAACACAATTTTGTAAATTGCAGAAATTATGAAACTCATCAGCAATTAGTTTTATGTCTCGTAGGTTTGGCTCCGAGACATATAATGGGCCGAGGACTTGCCAGAGAATATCACATGTCTCATACACCATCGTGCGCACCGTTTCTTTGCCCACTTTCCAACTTTACGATAAAGACTGAAAAGTACATCCAAGGTATCTGTAAGTAAGTAAATTGAAATTAAATCCATTATCCAGTAAGTATTTGGTTAGTAATTTATAAACTAACAGCAATGTCAAACCGAAGCGAAATTCGCTGCTCAGCAGGTGTCGTGAAGTCTTCGTCATTTGATGTTAATTTAGCTGGTGCAACAATGTTAAAAATGTCCTGTGTCATCCGTGTATGAAGGAAGAATTCTCCCTGATCGTATTTTTTTATTTTAGAGAAGGTAACCTAAAAGAAACAATTTTATGGGACCAAATAATTCATGAACACTAATTAATTGGAGTATACTTACTTTGAAATAACCAACTTGATTTCTTGTGCGGTTTATTTTCCTTACACCGCATGATCTTATTTTTAAGGTTATCTTTTAAATTTTTTAACAGGTTTGCACTTTTTAATAATTTAAAAAGTATATTTACCTACCATCAACCTCTTTTGGTTTTCGTGTACTACCGCCACTTCAAAGTATGTTGTGTTACATTTTCGCTAGTCGAAATGTCAAATTTTCTGTACGAAAAAACTTTCGTTAAATTTTGTTAAATTTCTTAAATGTTGGCTGGTTGGCCCTTTACATGTATTCAAATTACGTAATGAAAATACAAGTTACAATTTGTAACGACACAATTTTGCTTGTATAGAACTCGATCTAGATATGTAATATGTTTTGAAAAACTTTGTGCATGGTTGTAAAATTAATTTGGGGTGGTTTAATAATACTCGATGCCATTACAACTAAACAGTAGATTTGGCTAGCGTAGCTGCCGAAGGTGTTTAGGTAGTTAAAATTAAATGTAACTGGAAACCATTAATAAGGTGTAGCAGAAGATGTACTACAGAACGGGTTACGAATGGTCGTAGTAAAGCTATATACCAATTAACTCTCTGGAGAATCGCATGAACACATTTATTTTATTCGACTTTGACGTAAACAAATTTAATTGTAAAGAATTAAAATTAAATAACAAAATATTATTGCTAGACCAATAGCAAATAACAGTTTATAAGCGTATATTCTAGCAATTTATTTATTGTACGGAAATCTAAAAGGAATTTAATGTTTTTTTTTTCAACAGCTAACAAAACTAAACTAATTTTTTTGTTATTCCATTTACTACTATAGAATACCTATATTTCATTTACTTACAGCAAAATAAATCAACTTGTTGCTATGAAATACTCGAAGAAGAAACAAAACAATAAAATTGCATTTAATTTAAATGTTCCAGCCAGCATAGAAAACTGTGGAATTCACAACATATTTTTGTAAGTAAATATAGCAAACAAATTTCATGTTCTTGCTCATTTTTTAATTTTAATTTTCAACAATTTTTTTTTAATACACCTGTGCCTCAATTAACACGATAATTATATTCGGCCAAATTACCGTGTTACTCAAAACCGTGTTAATCGCGACTAATAAATACAAAAAGTACAAAAAAGGTACTTATGTATTTATTAGTCGCGATTAACATGGTTTTGAGTAACACGGTAATTTGGCGGAATTTAATTACCGTGTTAATTGAGGGACAGGTGTAATATGCACTACATAGCACTCTTTTGTTTTTCAACACTTTGGCACAGTAAGCATATAATTTCATACGTCTAACTTCCCTTAAGTAAATAACATTTTATATACATATGTAAGTACGTACATAACATCATTTATTTTTTAAGTTTATTCGATCGTATTTTTTTTTTGCTTTCTTTTTTTTTGTTAAAAAGAACAAAACATTTAAATTTATGTTTATCTTTTGTTATCAACAATTTATTCGTTTTTATTATATGGAAAATTGACAATAAAAATGAAAGAAAGTATGTAATATAAAAATGGATTTTCTTCTTGCGGGAAGTAATAACGGCAGCGAGCATAAATTACAATGTACATATGTATATGCCATATGTGGCATGTGGTTAAAATATGTGCCCATTTTGGATCATTCATCGTTTGAATTTTTATGAATAAATTAAATTTTTGCTTGTATTATGATAGGTATTTATACGATTATATATTAATTCCTAAAAAAATTTTAAACAGGATTCGGTGGTACAACGTTTTTACTGACTTATATTATACCATTGAAATATAGTCCAGCCGCATTAGACAAAAATCGGCCTTATAAAGGAAATAAATAAATCGATCAAAAGTTTTTTTTAATCGATGTAGTTTTTATGTGGATTTAGATTTCGATAGTCCCGATCTCGGACGAATGAGGAAAGGGACAAAAAGGCAAAGTTGAATAATATGTAGACAAAGGAATTCGAGTAAAAAAAAATAGCCCAAATTAGACAAAATTTGGGCTTTTGAAAGTAATAAATTGGACAGAAGCCTTTTTTCCAGTCGATTTATTTTGTTACGTAGAATTATAAATCGGTGTGTTCCGAGTTCCGACGAATGAGAAAAAGAAGATTTTAACCCGTTTAGATAGATGCGGTCATATTTTCACAAATAACTCGGTTATTTTGCATTTTTGGAAATAATATCAAAAGGTTAAGTTATTCTACGGGAAAATTTCTATCGGATTCACTCAAAAGAGTTCTGTTAGGTAGCCATCCTTAATATAGAGGGCGCCTTTAATAATGTGAAAGCAGAGGCAACCAGGGAAGGACTGTCATTTTGGAAGATTTAAACAATTTTTATTTGGTTTAGGGCTCTTTTTATTTCTTTTTTAATTAATTAAAGCTTTAGCTTTTGAACCCTATTCGAGTTCATTTTCAAAAGCGTAATGAAAAATATATCAAAAATTCCTTCTTTTATACATAAATCAAAAAATAAAGCAATCACAATTTTTTATTAAAACCGACTTTTCATGGAAACGCCCAGCGATGTATTTTCCAAAAAAAATCCTTGCTAATGCGCTTTCATATAAAAACGGTTGTACAATTGACTAAAAATAAAATTGCATGAGGCAAAAAAAAATTTAGATGAACAAATCATAAGAGTTACCAATCTACGCGTAATCTTCAATGAAATTTATTGAATTTGTACTTGATTTAATTTGTAGCATTTCCAAAATCGATCTTTTTCTAAAATTTTGTTGTTTCTCGAGAATTTTTATGTTATATAAACTGATTTGATGGTTCGTATTTTTCAGATGTCGTGTAAGTGCACTAATGCTTAAATTTTGATCTTTATTTATGTCACTTTTGTGTTGGTAAAATCTTTTTTCTAAAAATGGTTTCGTCTGTCCTGTGTATGTAGCATTGCAACTACATTGTACCTGATAAACAACGTTTGATTGTTTCTTTAAAGGTGTTTTATCTTTAATTTTAGAAAACAAGTTGTTGTTTAAACTTGTAGCTGCACGTCCTATAATTTTAAAGTTATAATTTTTGAAAAGATTTTTGATTTTTTCATAAAGATTTTTAACGTAGGGAATGGCCAAATAATTAGTGGTTTCATTTTTTGATCGAGAATTAAAATTTGTATGGGAAATTTTTGTTTCCAGATTATGTGGTTTACCAATTTTTCCGGATACTGGTTTCGACATAATGTATCTTTTAGAATTTTAAATTTTTATTGTGAAATTTAGTATCGGAAAGTTTTAGAATTTTTTGGGTCAAAATTTTAATGGTGTTAATTTTATAATTGTTGGGAAGCCAAGAATGAAAATTTAAATATCTACCAGACCAAGTATTTTTGTGGTACCAATCACACGTAATTTTGCCATTTGGTTCATGAATCAGCAGAATGTCCGAAAATGAAATTTTGTTATCTACTTCTTTTTCTAAGGTAAATTTTATTCTGTTGTTTTTCGAATTAAATTTTTCTAAAAATGAATCAATTTTGTTTATTGGTATTGCCGTAATTATATCGTCCACATATCTAAAGTAAAACACTGGTTGAAAATCTAATGAATTTAAAACCGAATTTTCCAAATTTTTTTATCGGACTAATTGGTGAGCCCATAGGTGAGCCAAAAATTTGTTCATAAATTTTGTTGTCAAAAGAAAATTCAGAATTCTTCAAAACGATATCTAAAGCAGTGAAAAATTGAATTTTTGTTAATTTTGATTTGGCATTTTTCTTTATATTTCTCCAATTTTGACTGATAATATTTTTGACAATTTGGCTATCGACGTTCGTAACAAAGTCGTAACATCTAAAGAGATTAACAGAAAATTTGGTGGGATCGTAACATTACTAATTTTATTTTTGAAATCTTCGGAATTTTGTATGTACGAATTTATTTTTCCCACACTAGGTTTTAGAATATTGCCTAAAAATTATGCTAAAGAACATGTGGGACCATCTATGGAACTGACAATTGGTCTATACGGCAAATTTGGTTTGTGGATTTTTGATAAACCGTATAATTTTGAAATCACTGCTGTGTAACTCGTTAAATTTTTCCTTGTTTTCAAATCAATATTCCCAGAATTCTCTCATTCTTTTACCATTGAATTTATTTTCGTGACGATAAGAAACAATAAAGAGACAAAAAGGAATTTAAGTACACTTGAACGGATAAATAGTAACAAGAAAGAAATTAGTTTTGAATTAAGTAACGATTGAACTACAAAATCATTTATAGTTAATTAACATTAAACCTTGAAATGAATATCCATGTGTTTGATTTAGGTTTATTGGACCAATTTGAAATATAAGAAAAATGTCTAATTGAACTTCGCGAATAACTGACAACTTTGAAATGAAATTATTTAAAGTAAACATGAAGTAGATAACGACGTTAGAATTGAATTTAAAAATATTAATAAATATACTGTAGTTAAACTGAATGTTTAATTGAACTTAATTAATTATTGACCAATGGGAAGCAACCGATTGACATACAAGACAATGGATAACTGTCATTAGTTCACAACTGACAACCGAACATGAACTCAAAAGCATCATTCCATATCAAAAACAGTTTTCAACTAAAATCCTGATTTATTAATCTGAAATTAATCTGAAATTAACTAATGATTTGCTTGACATGAATATTGAAATCAAATAATTGTTGAAGTATTTACCGATAAATCATTGTAACTAAACGGTATAGTTGAAAATTCAATAATGACTGATAAATTTTGAAACAGTTAATGATTTTAAACTGTGGTACAAAGCTAGATTTGTTATTGTACTGCATTAATCACTGAATTAAAATTAATGATAAATTTGGAATCGAAATATTGACCCAAATAACAATTGACTGACAAATTTGAAATGAATATTGACCTCATTATCGAATAACCGACACATATATTGGTTGATAATGAAGGAAAAAATCATACAATTGAAATTCAATAACAATTGACACCCGAAATTCAATAATAATTTACAAGTTTGACAGTCACTAAGTGACTGATACTAATGCCAAAAAAATGCAAACTTAATTAATAAATTGGATGTTATTTGGTGAAATAAGAAATATTGTATGAGTGTAATTCAATAATTATTGCAGAATTGTAACCACAAATCATTATAACTAAATAATGTTGACAAATTTAAACTTATATACTAAACTTAGAACCCAATGCCAATTGCTAAATTCAAATCAGTTGCTTGAAGTGAGACATAATTTATAATAATAATTTTCAAGTATGTGACTGATTTGAACTTAAGCAATTATTTATATGGGTGAAAATCACTAATTATTGACGACCTGTTCCAATTAAAGAGACATACAAAAATAATAATAATACATAAATTCCGAAACTAGGTTCGATTTTAAAATAATAATTACCAATCTCAATATGGTTTAAAATCACAAAACAGTTAAGCTTCGAACCATGAGTTTGAAAATTTAAGTGATAGCCGATACTTTGATATAACTTATTGAACTATAATGAAAACTATTAAATTCTGACACTCCAATTTAAACTTAATCAATTACATATGTGAATATCATTAATTATTGATGGCTTGAATAATAATCCATATTCGACCAAATACTTTAAACTAAAGAATCACTGATATTAAAATGACTTTGAATTACAAAATAACTGACGTTTGGCAAATGATTTTAAACTAAATACCGATTGATACTCAAAACGATTTTGAATCAAACAGTACTTCACGTTTGCAGCGTGATTTTAAGAATAATTAATGATTAACTTTGTAATACAAATAATTTTTACTAGAATTATTAATAATTAATAAATTTGAATATAATTAATAAATTTGAACATAAATTACTGAACTAAGCAACATTATATGTGAAATTGAATAACAATTTATAATGTGGAAAATATTAGTGAACTAGGGGAACTAGTGTAGCTTTGAACGATGTTAGTGCAGTCTCACATTGTGTTTTAAAGAACACAATACACAAGGTGGTCTGGTGCAATCTCGTACATAGTGATTAGCGACGAGCAAACCTATAACTTATCACACACCGACCGCACGCACTTCCACAATAGTTCGAGGCTCTTAATGGTCTGACAACCATCGACAGGACCTTGGAGATTCTCCAGATGTGTCCTCAGCACTGACAACAACTCCACCAAGTAGCCCATCCGTGAGCTTTCCTCCATGATACTTATAATGACGTTGCGAATGTTGAAAAATGGACGTGCATAAAACAAATCGAAGAATGTCGAAAATAAACAGCCTGTGCAAAATGTTGAAGAACAGCTATATAATTGTTGAAGAGCAGTCTTGTATAAAATGTGGAAGAACAGTTGTATACTTATCGAAAAATAGCGAGGTAATTGTTGAAGAACAGCTGTGTAATTGATTGAAGAGTAACGGTATAATTGTCGACGAACAGCTGGTTAGTTGATCGAAGAGCGACTGTGTATTTGATCGAAGAGTAACGGTGTAGTTGCCGCAAAATAGCTGTATATTTGATTGCAGAACAGCGATGCAATTGTCGCAAAATAACTGGATATTTGATCGCATAATAACGATGCAATTACCGCAAAATAGCTGTATATAGTATTTGTCGAAAAGCAGCTGTATATAATTATCGAAGAACAACGGATTAATATTAACACCAATGATGGAAAAGCAGCCTGTGCATAAAATGTTGAAGAAAACAGCTGTATGACTGTCGACGAGCAGCTGTATATAATTATCGAAGAGCGGTTGTATAGTTGATCGAAGAATAACGGTGTAAATGCTGTAATACAGCTTTATAGAGGATCGCAGAAACGCATTGAAATTGTCGAAGAACAGATGGTTAATTGTAGGATCTGTATAGAATTGTCGAAAATCGACCGATTAATAATAACATCAATGATGATGGACTTCCCTTAAGAAATGCATCATTCTCCAACTCAACAACAGTTGATGTGTGACACACCGTGAACAGCACTTGGTCCAAAACACGTGAACCAAATTCTCCACTGAATTTTAAATTTAAGTACACAGAAAACACAACATGTGCCCGATGAATATTATAGTTAATTTAATTAGTTTATTGAATTCACTTTGTATTTTAGTAAACATAACCTTCATTGTTTCATACCGTGTATGCCATGCCCGACAATTGAATTACAAACAAAAAAAAAACCACGTGATGATTATACATATGTCGTGCGGCACACATCCGGCTCGAAGGACCAAAAATGGTGACGCCGATATCTAAATTTGTCAAATAACCTGTCACTGGTTTTATGATTGAAATAATGTGGACTGTATATTTTGGATTTAACAATTTTATTTATTTTATATTTTCAATTAATACACATTTTAATTTATGACACATCGTATATTACGATGTGTTCAGCACAAAGTTGAAACTCCAAGTACCAAAATCTTTTCAAAAAAATCAGTAAACTTGATTGAATACACAACAAATTGAGCGAGCATACAATATTCGTCTATGATATAAAATTCGATAAGGCTACCAACTTCATCAATTACAATTGTTTTATTTTTTAGAGTTGGTAGCTTGTTAAATTAATGTAAACAAATGATTTATTAGTTTAGGAAAACAGATAAGACCCTTTCGGCGTTAACAACTATAAATATAAAAAATAATAACGTGTACAACGGGTAAACAACATTTAGTATGATTCAGTCTAAAACATAAAGATGGCAGCACTAGACATTTAACGTGTTCAAAAATGTAAACCAAAGCAACCGACACGAATAAAAATGACAACTAGGCATAATTTGTTTGAATTATAAATAATTAATAAAACACGTAAACGTGTTTTAAGATTTGTAGTGATTCACTACAATTATTCGAAATGCAACTCATTTCGGCTATAAAATATAATTGAATTTGAACAGCCTTTTGCAGCTTGGTAGTGACAAATACAGAGTGCATTTTGACTTACTCTATGGTTGGAATCCGTACTTAAACATATCCCACATACATATTAGTACCTACAGTTCACTACTTTGTACTAAGCAAATATTTTGAACACCTTAGTACAACTTGTTTCCCTGATTTTTTAATTGTTCATTTTGAAGAATTTGGAAAAAGTGTTTGACCCCAATTAGTATGTTGATTTTGTTTGGCGTAAAATACTGAGGTCTGCAAGCATTATTCCCTGTAAATTGAATTCTTCGACCTCACTTCGATCTATGCGTATGCCGGTAGATTTGCCGTTATCCTTGGCAGAACCAATGCCTCCAGATTAGTATGCGGTTCAACACTATCTATGGTTTGAATTTGGACATCCGCTACTCCCCTGGTAATTTCCGCTACAGCATTTCCTAATCCTGATACGGAGATCCGTGCATTTCTTCGTTTTATGTTTAACATCTGTAAACACGATTCTGTAATAAAAGAAGCCTGGGACCCTGAATCTAAAAGTGCTCGACATGGATAGGTTTTACCGTTAGAGCCGATCACGTTTACTATCGCTGTCGGCAATACGGTATGCAAGATACGGTTTGAGGCATGTTCGCAATTTAAAGCGCTAGAATCACTGCCTTTGACTTCTTCAATTTTTATCGTTGTGTGACTTGCTGTGTTGATTGGTGCCGATTGTTCAGCATGCAATAAAGTATTATGTTTTTTCTTGCATAAACTACATCTTCGTTTTGATCTACATCGAAAAACTCCATGATCACCACTCAAACAATTGAAACAGCGATTGAAATCCTTAACCCACTTTCTTCTCTCTTCTAGCTCCATAGAATTAAATTTTGGACACTGGTAAGTCATATGTTCGGTGTTGTTCCTTAGTTGAAGAATTTCGTTTAGATGGACCTTTCAATGACTCCAAGGCATCGCCTCTGCGCAATAAGAACTCAAATAATTCCTCGACCATTTGAAACTCCTTTTCTGCGGTTACTTGTGCCCATAGCGGTTTACTTTCGTCATCCAATTTGTTTACTAATATGTATATTAGTCATGAATCCTTTAAGTCAACCATCGGTCCCACAGCCTTCGTAACACCTCGTCTGATGTATCAAGTAACCTTTTGATATTAAAGCTAGTTGGTGTGTTGATTGTTGGTGGCTCGATGAATGTTCGAATGAAGGAGGTGATCGTATGCTGCTTTCTATCATAGCGTTGTCTTAGCTTCTGCAGTGCTTCAATGTAATTCGACTCGATAATGGATAGATGTTTCATTAAACTAGCAGCTTGCTTGTCCTCTAAGTAACCCTTTCAAGTACTGAAATTTTTGTACTGACGATAATGAAGTTGAATCGTGTACAGTAGTTGAGAACAAATCGTAGAACGATTGCCACTCCTTATAATCTCCATCAAATGGTGGTATGTTGAGCTTTGGTAAGCGGACTTGTACGTTTGTAGTCTGCATGCGATTCGCCGAGAGATCAAAATTTCCGGTTGATTTTGCAGCGTCTAAACTCAATTTTCGCATTAACGTCGACAATTCCGTTACTACCTTGTAGTAATTTTCTTCGTATTCCATGTCGGGTTCTTGATTTTGATCCAATTGAAAAATTTGATGTTCGATCAAAGTGAAGCCTGGACCAATGCCGTCTAGAATATACAGGCCATACTGCTAAAAGCAAAAATTATTTTTTTTTTATTTCATCGACATAACCTAGATGGCAATTAACATTCGAAAAATGAAAGAGTAGAGAGAAACAGAGAATAAAACATTTCAAAAATAAAAAAATTATTTAGTATTATCTCATGCGTACGAAAGGAAGGTTGTACATATTTTTATCTCTGCTAATTGTCTGCATAATTTAAAACTAATAAAACTTTATTGCATGCTGTAATAATAATCCCATATTAACTAAAAATGTAATATGAGTTGGAAATATTTATATGAACTTTTTTTTATTAATAATTTTAAATTATGAAAAAAACACATGACGTACAACCTCCATTTCCTGCGCTTGGATTAATACAAATTTATTTTTTATATTTTCACATGTTTTAATCACTTCGTTTTCAAGTTTTGTTCTCTTTCATTTTTCTAGCATTAATGCCACCTGCAGAAGATTAATGGAACTGTCGACATAAATTGAGTGACGTAGACAGCAGTATGGCTTGTATATTCTAGACGGCATTGCCTGGACCAACTCTTCCATCAACTTTTCTGCACGTGCCAATTTTGCTCTACATTCCTCTAGTGTAACATCGCCAAGATTCTTCTTGATACTATTTATGATGAATGTCAGCTTTCCTTTATTTACTGATCTTTGTTTTTTAAGCGCATTTAAATCAGCCCTTTTGTATAATTGTGATAATACCAAGGACCAATATTTGGGGCAAAAATAAATCGTCACCAAATCCGCGTGCTTTAACTTTTCTATAACTCTGCGGTTGTTGCTTTCGCTAATTTTCCCAAGATGAATAGCTTCCCTGATTAAAAAATAAAATAAGTTGTTGATTGAATCAGAAAATAATCAAAACTTTAATTAATTCAATCTTTAACAAAATTCTTATTTATTGTTACATTAACTTTTATAGTTTTGGTTCTTTTATGCTGTTCACTCTATGACGCTTTGTAAAATTCTGTTGGTTTTATGCGTTTGCTAATTTTGTCATAATTATAATTACTAAAATCGATTAAAGAGACCTCTATATACTATAATTATTATAACGTATATTTATTTACTGCCACCTACGAATAACTAGCCACACTAAAATACCGTGGAACATAATTGAACCATTTTACAAATATGTACACTTAAAAATTACATTGACAATCAAAAATTATATGTACATGTATACTATTCTGATTTGACAATTAGATTTCAGAAATTGACATAATAACAATTAATTACATTTGGTAAATAAATTGATCTATTAAATACAGAATACTTTAATAATAATTCATAGTTGTTTTGGTTTTAATTTGTGATTTGAATGGTAGTATATTTAAATGGAATAACAATTAGGATTAGTATTATACTGGTTATGAAAACACCAGTTACATGGTTTAATTCGCATTTTCTTTGATTTCAGCTATTCCAGCTTTCATCGCCAAATAGGGTTAATATTCAGTTTAAGTAAAAGAGACACAAACTCGCTTCTCGCCTTTTGTGAAAAATCCCAAGCAATTTACTTTACTCAATAATTTTTGTTACTTTTGTGTAAAAATTAATTGTCAACGTTATTTTACATTGGTTGTTAATTGGGTGTTTATTAAACGAACAATAATTGTATATATGTAAGTACTACCATTTTCCGGTGTGAAAAAACGATCTAGATAGGTCACGACTTTGGCAAAATTTGTTTAGGGCCTTAGTTTTGGAAAATGAGTGTCTATGCTAAATATTTTAAAAAGCACATTACAATTTAATTTGATTGTCGATAGTATAGAATAATTTGTCGGTATAAATATGCAAAAAGGTTTGAATCCCATTTTATATCAAAATTATTCTCCGCAGATTCAAAATTGTTGGTCTCCGAAAGCTGGTCAAAATCTTGCATATATGAAAATCAAGGTCTGTCATATTAAAATAAAAGTTTTATTATAAAAAAAAACATGAAGAATAAATAAATTTGACATTTAGTTTTTCATCGGAAATTATTGTATCAAAAACCAAAAATAATAACTTTTGTGAAATAAAAATAAATAATAATTGGCCAAGTAAGTACTAAAATAAACATAAACAAAATCAAACAAAATTAAAACAAATTGAGAGTATGGTGAACAAAATGATAAAATAAATTTTATTTATTTTTTATTTTGTTTTGCCTGAACGAAGTAAATTTAGAAAGTTGTAAAATTAAAAAGTTTTATTTATATTTTGATTTTTCATCAAGGTAAAAACTAAATTCGAAATATTCCTAGGGGACGACCCAAAAAACGCAAATTCCCAATTGTTCAAAATGATGCGTCTTTGGAAAAACAACAACCCGGACAATCAAATGTTACGAATAATATCGAATTCAATCTCAATGTACAAAATCGAATCGAAGAAATTTTTGTCCAACAACCTAGACCATCCAACGCGGCGAGACCAATCCGAACAGTTAAAGCAAAAGGTATGAAAAAAATATCTGAGGTAATTATGATACCTAATGAATCTCAATCCCAAGAACACCTTGATCAAATGCAACGAATAAATGCGCATCGTATCGCAAACGAAAATGATGAAGAACGTAATCATCACTTGGAACAAGACCGAAACCGATTAGAAGAAATGCGACAACGAGTATCACAACGAATCGCAAATGAAAATGATTCACAACGAAATCAGCGGTTGGAAGACATGCGACAACGAGTATCACACTTAGTGATGTGACTTAGCGAGTGTTGTGATTTAGAGGTCTATTATAAGCACATGAGAATTAAATATGTGATAGCTACATTGATCGCAAACGACGCTACCCACTTAAAGCACCCGATAAAAAAAAATAATGCAAGCATGTGCGAAAGGCGATTAATGGCTGTTACAATATTAACGCCTGTTTATAAAAACATACCTTCTATTTCATTTTCAATCGTCGATACTCTTATGCATTTATTGACTAACAAGCAGAGTGCTGAGCTCCAATCGATCACATTTCCATCATCACTGAAGTTAGGATTAGGGCTTACAAACCTGATAATTCACAGTATTAAGACTGGTAGTGCAATTGCCGTAAAGCCACGTCACTACCGGGTTTCGCGAGCGGTGGAAAAATGACTCTACGAGAAGTTGGACCGTATGTTGGCACTAGGGGTAATCGAAGAATCTGTGAGGACACTTTGTGGAGTTCACCGGTTACCTTGGTACGAAAACAAATGGAAAGGTTAGATTGTGCCTCGATTCCCGAAAGATGAATGAGGTGACAGAAAAGGGTGCCTTTCCGTTACCGATTACTGAGTTGTTTGTAAAATACTAAATACATCTCTAGTATCGATCTGGAAAATGCATTTTGGCATACACATTCGCGGTACCTGGGAGGCCCCTTTATCGGTTTAGAGTCATGCCTTTCGGGCTACGTAACACTCCACAAACGATGTGCCGACTGACGCACAAACCCTGTCGCTATTATGATACATTTTTTGTCTATTTAGACGACCTCCTTGTCACGTTCAGTGATTTAGGGGAGCACCTTGTACTTCTCCGGCTCGTCAGCTTCTGGTTGCGTTAAGCCAATCTAACCATTAACTTCCAAAAAAGCAAATTCATACTCAAGGAGTTAAGGTATGTGGGTCACGTCATCGGCGATGGATACATAAAAATTCTTCTAAACAAGAAGAACAAACTTATTTAATCCGACAAAGCCTACGAATTCATGGATGAGGTAAACCGCCGCATGACAACTGTTCCTGTGCTGGGGTATCCAGATTACAACTTACCATTTTACATTCCGGTAGATGCGTCATCACAAGATATTGTCGGAGTACTGTTCCAGAAATCAGGAGACGAAGAGCATCAAATTACTTATTATTCAAAAAAAAAATTAAATACGGTGCGACGGAAGTACTGCACAATGGAGCTGGAGATTTACGGCGCGATTCTATGCGTACAAGCTTTTATACATTACATCGCGGAGGGGTTCAAATTTACCATTATCACGGACCATGCTAGTCTCCGTTGGTTAATGGATCAGACAGACTTGTCTAGTTGTAATGTCCAACTTCATTAAAATGAACTTCAGATATTTTGAGATAAACTAATGAAACTTCTTCTATTCACGGACTTTACTTTAAAATTCGATTTATCATTTTTCTTATTTTTTTTTTTTTTGGTTTTCTGGTATTCAACCAAAGAAGAGTTCAATACCCTTCTCCAGCTATTTTTAGACTGACCAAAAACAAAAAATGAGTAATACGAATATCACACTGATAAACTTTGATAGATATTTCGGAAAATATGCAAACAAGGTTTTTATAATATATTGACTATCCGGCTCGAAAGCCGAACTTTTTTATCGTGTTGTTGTCGACTGCATAAATTTTATTGGTTAATAAACAGTTTTTGTTTTATTCGTCAATATTAGTGTCATTACCATAATGTCACTACTTGCGTCATTACTCCCTTCAATAATTTGTAGCATTACACGATCATTCCTACACATCAGTATTATCATCAGTACTGCGTATTTATCAGTTGTCAGTTCTAGAAAATAAAGTGAAGAAGTAATAAATTAAAGTGAAATTAAATTAAAAGTACACAATGGAGTCTCAGAAAAAAAGCTTGTATTCCAATAATTTTGGCTTTATCCATAAAAAAAAAAAAATGTTCGGAGCTCACGCTAGATGAAGGACTGGCTAAAAAAACTCAACAACTATTCACACGTGCTCTTGAAAGAAATTGGTGCAACTGAAGCAGCCGATTTTAAGAATTATTTTCGAATATGCGACAGAACCGTTAAACCGTTCTTTGTAAGGCAGAATACAAATATGATGGAGAGCATTCCGGCGAATAAAAGGTTCGCATTAACGCTTAGGTACTTAGCGACATGGAGAAATTTTGAAGATCTAAAATTCTCCGCTGTCATGTCACCTGCTTCAATAATCAATAATATTATTGAAGCATGTGAGGTGCTCAAATACTTATTGCGAGATTATATAAAAGTAAGTGCTGGTTTGTAAGAATAGAAATCCCTATTATTATATTTTAAATTTATTTTTTATTTTTAGTTTCCCACAACTTCTGACGAATGGGCGGAAATTGCCGATGGTCTTGGCAAATTTCATTAATTAAGGTATTATTTAGGGTCAATCGACGGCAAGCACATTACCATTAAAAAGCCAATTCGGATTCATTATACTACAATTAAAAAGGTTTTCTAGCATTGTGCTATTGTAAATGAAAAAAAAAGCAGTTTGTAATGGTAGATGTCGGAATGAAAGGACGAATATCTGATGGAGGAGTTATGTACTACTCGAAATTTGGGGAACTCATACAGCAAGGAGCATTAAATTTACCAAAACCTCGTCCGTTACCATAACTAATGAAAAATATCGTTATGCGTTCATCGGGAACGAGGCTTTTGCATTAAATCTTAACTTACTAAAACCCTACTCACAGAAATCTTTAGATAAGGATCGATATGTGTTTAATAAACGGTTATCAAGAGCACGAGTAGTTGTGGAAAAAACATTCGGTATATTGGCGTCCAGATTCGGAGTGTTACAAAAACCAATTAGCCTTGAACCTGTACCTGCATTACTAAATGTACACGCGAAGCCACTTAACTTGCGAAAATTTGCAATGTACTGATCGTCCGGTGTACGAATTGATGTGTGCCGTGTGTACAAATGAAGTAAAATGTATTGCCGACCGCAATTTGTATCTTACACATAGTAACAATAATTACCCAAATAGATATACCGTGTTATGTATCCATTGTGCCAAGATTTCTCCAGCTAGCTGAGATGATGATGTTTGTGATGATGCCATATATAAAATCACTTCTCTCATTAAATTAAATTATTATTGTATAGTTTGTTTTATTATAACAAAATTAGTATTATGTATGTATATAGTAATTGATTCCTCTCAAATTTTTTATCTATTTCTGTAATTGTAATTGTGGTTAGGGGAAAAATGTAAGAATAAACAAATAAATAAATATTTTTTAGTATGAATTGGAAGCTTGAACTAAATTGTAATTATAAATAAAAATATTGTTTAGTATTAAAATTATTATTAAAAAGTGTTTTAATTAAATGGTGAGATTGGCCCCAAAGTTGTTTTGGTAACTGGGCATTAATTAATACCCATAGTGGTGACCCCAACGTGATCGGACATACGGAAAACTGTAAGCTTTAAGGTCACGATTACGAACAAATAATAATATAAAAAGAAAATAATAAACGTCGATTAAATTAAGTTGAATCAATAAGATTGTTTCGGCTTTTTATAGACAAAATATATTAAAAATAATGGCATTCACAACAATTTCGACTTGTTAATCAGAAAAAATGAAGAGGCCAATCATTTATAAATATATCTACCAGAAAAAGTAGAAATATCAAAATCCCACCCGTACTTTAACCCGTGGTCAATACAAAGTGTATCGACTCCAAAAATGAAAACTTTTTTTGAGCTTTCTATGTGGTAGTTTGGTTTTGTACTGATAAGTTCGTACAAACAAAAAAGTTCGGTCTACTCATCAGGTAGCTACGACCAAACTACAAAAATAAAATTCTAACTTCATACATTAAGTATGAGGCAAGAACGCATTGATTTAGCGAATTATAAAATTCACCAAATCAAAAAACTCAAGGAAATCTCATTTCTGTGTGTTTTATGCCCACACAAATAATAGAAAGAGAAGTTTGTCTGTATTATTATTACCACAGAGAAAATGAAAACTTTCCTTGAGCTTTCTCTGTGGTAATAATAATACAGACAAACTTTCTCTTTCTATTATTTGTGTGGGCATAAATTACACAGAAATGAGATTTCCTTGAGTTTTTTGATTTGGTGAATTTTATAATTCGCTAAATCAATGCGTTCTTGCCTCATACTTAATGTATGAAGTTAGAATTTTATTTTTGTAGTTTGGTCGTAGCTACCTGTTGAGTAGACCGAACTTTTTTGTTTGTACGAACTTATCAGTACGAAACCAAACTACCACAGAGAAATCTCAAGGAAAGTTTTAATTTTTGGAGTCGATACACTTTAGCATTGACCAGCGAGTCTTTAAGAAATTTAAGTAAGAATGCGATCATAGGAACATGCATGTTACTGACCAGCGAAACTTTAAGAACTTTTCATTCAGTTTCGTTAAATTTGAATTGTCATTTAACATTCCGTAACAAGAGCGAAAATTACCGCACAAACTGAAGGAGGAAACGTCAAAATACAGTGTAGTGTAGTTTTAATGGTGAATATTTTAATAATGAATTAATATTTTATGTGCTATTTTAATACTTAATGTATTATGTTTATAGACGTGTAATGTGATAAAACGATTATTTTATATTGCTTAGATTAAAAAAATAATAAAATCAAATATTTTTTCACCTTACATAAAAAAACATAACCTAAAATAATTTTGTATTCATGTACATTTATATTTTTGTTTGCATAAATTTATAGGCACAATTATGGATTACGGGCTATTAATTAATGCGGTTGAGGGCCAAAAATGTCTTTATGACAAACAAAATAAAAATTATAAAAACAGCGTGATTAAGGAGGCAGCTTGGGAGGAGATCGTGGAAATCACCGGTATGTCCAGTAAGTTTATATTGTAATTGATGTGCAGATGCATTTAAGCTTAAAACACATAATCATTTATTACAGGAGAAGATTGTAAAAAAAGGTGGAATTATCTGAGGGATAAATTTAATAAGCAACAAAAAAAAACGAATTACCATCGGGAGATGCACCACTTCCCTACGAAGAGGAATGGCCGTACATGGAAAGTATGATGTTCCTAAAAAAATGTATCCAACCAAGAAAGTATGATGTATTTAAATGTATTTTTATAATATTGTTTAGATATTTAATTAAAAATTTCCTTTTTTTTAGAACAAAATCAAACCACTTCTCGGAATCCATTGATGTTGAGTCCCAGAGTGAAATGACGGAAAACGAAACTCCAAAAAAAAAAAAAAATCGACCCGTTTACTGATACCTGCAACATATTTAAAGAGGCAATTGCAGAGTTCAGGGAAAGGCAAAATAAGAGCCAACCTCAACCCACCCCAACCTATGCGGACGACCATTTTTTACAATCGGTAAAAGCTTTAATTAAAGATTTACCTGAAACTGTGAAAGGTCAGGCTCGCATTGACATCTTATTATATGTCACCAACTTAAGAGCGGAGCACTTAGGCAATTAATTGTATGGTCAGGCAATTAATTATCTAACCAATTTTTTTTTTATCTTAATTAGTAATAGTAACAGTGTGATATTGAATTGAATTCTTGTGATAATATTAAGTTTGTGATTAAATATTGGAATCTGATATCTAGTATGTCTATTTAATTTTTTTTATGATTTTATAAATTGAAATAAACACTTATTTTGTTATTAATTATTTTTTATTTTATTCAAAAAAAATTCTTCGATTACGCCATCCAACTTAAACGCCCCTCGTTATTGACGTATTTGCAGAGAGTATCTCTGATCTGCAGAGCATTGCGACCCCCTAACACAGGCACATTGCGTGATGGTTGCACAGGTTTAAGATTGTGTTGGATCTCTTGCCTCCACATCCCTGACTGCATGTTGTGATTTGCATCCTCCCAGTCCACAAATTTTGGAGGTGCATACAAATTTTTGGTCTCTTTGGTGAGCCTTAAAAAATTGTGCAATGCGACACAAGCACACACAATTTTCTCGGCGTTGTCTGGCAACATATTTAGCGTTTGCAAAAGAATGCGCCATCGACAAACGAGAATACCAAATGCGTTTTCTATACATCGCCTCGCCCGAGATAGTCGTTTATTGTATAGCTCCTTTTCTTTTGATAGGCCCACACCTGGAAATGGCTTCATAATATTGGGCGTTAAAGGGAACGCTGCATCAGCAACAAAAAAATGCGGTACAGTAGTTGTTGTGCCTGGTAGTTTTGATGGCTCTGGTATCAAAAGCTCACCTTTAGAGAGCCGGCTACCGAAACTAGTTTTACTGAAAACACCTAAAAAATAAAAAAAAATTTAAATAAATATAAATATTGCAGATAAATAAACATTAATACTATATTACTACCTCCATCATGTTGCGACCCATATGCTCCCACATCTATATGTGTAAAGACATAGCGCGCATCGCATGCAGCCATCAAAACAATGCTGTAAAAGCCTTTATAATTGAAAAATTGGCTTCCAGTGTCGGGAGGACACTGTATGGCAATGTGCTTGCCATCGATAGCACCTATACAATTAGGAAAATTCCATAATTGTTTAAAATCACTCGCGATTGTATCCATATCGTGAATACTAGGTTCTGTGACGTAGAACCCACATAACGTTCTCCATAATGCGTCACATGTTTCGTAAATAATTAATCTTACGGTTTCCTTCCCGACTTTTCAACTCCAGGCCAAACTTTGCAATGAACAACCTTGAGATAGGTATCTGTAAACATACATTTAACATTAAAGCATTGATATACTTTTCATTATACAATATTAACAACTTACAACAAAGTTAGAGCAAGGCGAAATTCACAGCTCAGTAGGTTTCGACTATTTTCCACCATTTGTGGCCGTACTAAATCGAGCAACATCTCGAAAATATCTCGCGTCATGCGAGTATGTACAAAAAATTGTTGTTGGTCACAATTTTTAATTTCTGTGAACGTTACCTAAAATAAATTATACTTATATATAGTTTACATCAATATTGTAATTAGAAATATATTTGTATACCTTGAAATATCCTAATCTATGGCGTGTGTGATTGATTTTTCTAACCGCACAAGACCGCTTCTTTTTTATTTTTTCTTTAATATCTTTTAAAGATTTGAGTCCTTTAAACAGGATGAAAAGCTCCTCCAATTCCTCAATTGTTTGGATATTCATTATAAATTATTATACCAGATACTAAAAATGCTTGAGGACAAGAGAACAAATTTTTTTTTTTTTAACCACAAAAACCACAAATATTTTGTCAAGTCAGTTGTCAAATCGCGTTAAAGATTCGCTGGGCGATCTGTCAAATTTTCCGTAATAATGTACTTTCGTTAAAATCCGTAAGGTTTCCTTACAGATTCTTAAAGACTCGCTGGTCAATGCTTTTGTATTGACCACGGGTTAAAGTACGGGTGGGATTTTGATATTTCTACTTTTTCTGGTAGATATATTTATAAATGATTGGCCTCTTCATTTTTTCTGATTAACAAGTCGAAATTGTTGTGAATGCCATTATTTTTAATATATTTTGTCTATAAAAAGACGAAACAATCTTATTGATTTAATTAATACAGACAAACTTTCTCTTTAAATTAAGTTGGTGTAGTATATGGTGCGGTGTATATCATATGTTAGTTCTGTGATGTGAAGCAAGTTAAGCCAAATTTTCATATATATATATAAAAAAAAACATAATATAATTAAGAGGGTGGTAACACAAGAGCTACAAATATCAATACTACCGAGAAAAATTCTTCGCTAATTTCGAGTTCTCGTACATTCATTGTAAAGCCAACATCAATAATTGGCGGTATACGCTTTGAGCTGTAAATAACTGTCATCATTCAAGCGAAAAAATTGTAGCGATTTTTACAAATTGGCGGACCTGTGGACTGTGCAGAACTATTACCGTGTGTGACTCAGCAGAACTATTACCGTGCAGAAAATTCCAGAAAATACTACAACTGAAAAATCAACGGGCTGAATATTGGATTTGGAAATTCGTATATCAACATTTTTTTTTTAACATTTTGTCATCAAGGTCATGATTTTGTTTTATCATATTATAATTATTTTTGCTTCTTGAATTATTATTCTTTAATAAATCATATACTTTTCAATTCATTTTATTTTAGCTATAATTATTGTAAGGACGAATCATATTGTCGAAGTCGAAGCAGCTGGAGAACTTCAGATTATATTGTCCCACACAACCGGAATTTTAACAACAACAAATTGGTGAGACATTTTGCTTAAAAATATCTGTATGCTTTTGTATACACACTTTGTCGGTCAAATTTTGAAATCGTTCGATATATTTTTTTTTGATGTGGTGTGGTGATAGCATCACTATAACGGGATTTAAACAAAATTTTTGTTTGTACATATATCTAATTAGAAACATTATATACAAAAATAAAATGAGTGATACGGATGTTAAATCAGAAATTGCGGGATCTCAGGTACTCAGGCTTATTCGCCTTATTGGGCACACATACCTGATTTATGGTTTACTCAAATGGAGGCTGTTTTTGAAGTAAAGAAAATTATAAACGACACTAAAAAGTATTTAAACACGATTGCGTTTTACCGTTGGATGTTATTTCTTCCATTTCCGAAATAATTACAAAACCTCCAAATACAAATAAATATGATGCTCTTCGTGTGCAATGTGTAGAAAAATTAATTGAGTCAACACTAATAGGAGACAAATCTCCATCTGAATTTTACCATTAACGAATTGCGTTCAAGATTTGATCAGTGGGAGAAAAATAATTCCGGTTTTCGTTCTAATAATAAAAATGTCCGTAATGATAATTCAAGAGACCGAAACCATAGAAGTAGTCGTTCGAAAAGTCAAGATTCTGGTGAATATCTTTGTTGGTATCACCTTAAATTTAGGAATAAGGCAGTCAAATGATAACGTGGTTGTACTTGGAAAGCAAATTCCAACTCATCAGGAAGATCGGAAAACTAAATCGTCCCGTTGTAAATTCGACGAACGATGGGATTGTAGAAAATCGTCGATTATTTGTTAAATGTCTAAAAACGAAGTTAATATTTTTAGTAGATACCGGAGCTGATGCATCAGTCATACCTCCAAAACATTTTAACGATTTGCTTCCCGATAGAGAACCATTACTTTTCGCAGTAAACGGCACTCCAATAAAAACTTTTGGTACGCGACTAATTGTTGTCGATTTGAGTCTACATCGAGAATTTAAGCACCCTTTTGTAATAGGAAATGTAACGAAACCCATAATAGGTGTTGATTTTTTAATTAAACTCGGATTAACTATTGATTTAAAAAACCGAATTTTGAAAGATACTAAAACAAATCTCTCAATTAATACAATTATTAAATGCGATGATTCATTTTCACCGCGGTTACACGTTATTAACGGTGAATATGGTAAACTCCTTCACCAGTTTCCTACTTTGACTCAGGAACCGAGATATGATGTACCGGTTAAACACAAAGTCGTTCATAAAATCGTTACTTATGGCCACCTTCTATATGCTACTCCTAGAAGGCTGAACTCTGAGCGCCATAAAATAACACGTTCGATATTTGAACATATGTTTATGTTAGGTTTATGTAGACCGTCTGATTCTTTGGTCTCCTCACCATTGCACTTGGTGCCGAAACGGGATAGTAATGATTAGCGACCCTGCTGAGATTATAGGCGACTTATTGCGGTGACGGTGCCTGACCGTTACCCATTGCCCCATATACATAATTTTTCTCTAAATCTCCGTGGTTGTACCATATTTTCTAAAATAGACTTAGTGCGAGCGTACAACCAAATACCTGTAGCAAAAGAAGATATCTACAAAACGACAATTACAGTTCCCATTTTGTCTTCGAGTTTGTTAGAATGCCCTATGGATTGCGAAATGCAGCCCAAACATTCCAACGTTTTTTAAATGGCGTAACCAATGGACTCGATTTTGTGTTTGGGTACATCGACGATATTTTGGTGGCTAGTCACTCGCACGAAGAACATAAATTACACCTAGAAAAATTATTTAGCCGATTATCGAAATATGGTCTAAATATAAAGCCCTCGATGTGTGAATTTGGAGTAAATCGGATCGAATTTCTCAGTCACGAAATAAAGAAAGACGGAATTTTACTAGGTTCGTTGGTATGGTAAATTTTTAGCATAGGTTTATCCTACACTTAGCAGAGTTACTTGCTCCAATTCATAAGCACATGAAAAATTTAAAACAAGTGAAGAAAAAGATTATTTTCTCATGGAATCCTGAGTGTGAAGTGGCTTTTAATAAAATTAAGTCAACCCTCGCCCAGTGTACACTTTTGGCACATCCAACGGATAATTGTCGAATAAGCATCACTACAGATGCTTCTAGCGTGGTTCTAGGCGATGTATTGGAGCAACACAGAAACGATACTCGTAAACCAATCGGATTTCTTTCCAAGAAGCTCTCTCCTGCTGAGAGGAAGTATTCCGCATTTGATCGAGAGTTATTAGCCATTTACTGCGCTATTAAACACTTTCGATACTTTGTGGAAGGTAGGCTATTCACGGTTTTTACAGATCACAAGCCTCTCCAGGCTCGTCACTTAGATTATATATCACAGTTCACCACAGATATTCGAAATATTAAGGGTGAAAGTAGTATTGTGGCTGCCACACTTAGTAGACCTGATGTAGACAATATTTTGACAATTCAGCTTGCTAACCTAAATGTCGGGAAATTAATCGCCTTGCAAGAAATTGATAATGAACTTACTCAAATGTGTAAAAATTCCCAACGTGAGCACAAATGGAAACTTGTGAAAATATATGATAGCATTTCAGACAGGAATATTTGGTCGGAAACTTCGACGGGAGCGAATCGACCGTACATTCCTGAACAAATTCGAAGATCAATTTTTGATCAATTACATAATTTATCACATTCGGGATTTCGCACTAGTCGTAAATTGGTATCAAGTAAATATTTTTAGCCAAAAATGAATGTAGACACAGGGAATTGTGCAAAAACAAGCATTTTCTGCCAGAAAGCCAAAATACATCGACATACACGTTCCAAAAATGGTAGATTTAAATTACCCTCTGTCAGGTTCGAGAATATTCAGGTAGATTTTGTTCGTCCATTACCTCCATCAAATGGTTATGCCTTAATTCTTACAATTATTGATCGTTTTACTCGCTGGCCGGAAGCAATACCTCTTGTCGATATGAAGACATCTTCGGTAATATACGCTTTCGTAGACCAGTACATCTCGCGTTTTGGAGTACCAGTAGAGATAACGACTAACCAAGGCAGTCAATTCGAGAGTGATCTTTTTCAGAAATTTAGGAAAATGCTAGGTTCATACAGAATATGTACGTCAAGTTACAATCCAAAGGCCAATGGCATGCTGAAACGTTTTCATCGCCAGTTGAAAGCCTCTCTGTATGCTCGAGAAAATACTACGAATTGGAGTTCTGAACTCCCCTTTATTCTCCTTGGTATTAGAACTTCGGTCGAGTATGACCTGGGATGTACTCCAGCGGACCTTGTCTACGGACAGACACCTAAGGTCCCTGGTGATCTTTTAATGCATCCTGAGCCCGTGACATCGACTGATCCTACGTCACTGGTCGGAAAACTTAAAGAGTTGATGCGCAACGTCGTTCCCAAAAATTCACGGAGCCCTTCATAGGACACCATCTTTATTCATAAAGATTTGACGGACTGCGACTATGTATTCGTCCGCGTGGATAAAGTTAAAATTGGTTTAACTGCTCCATATGAAGGTCCATATAGGGTGTTAAAAAAGCTTCGTGCTACATTTTATTGTAGAAATAAAAGGTAAAAATACTTTTTTATTCATTAAGTTTTCCCAGCCGTGCCTCGAAAAAAATTTCGTGTATAGCTTTCTCGGCGAAATTTTTTGAAAAGGATCAAATGTGTTGAGGGTTTCACCCCAAGCAAAGGCTATAGTTGGAATATTTTCTTCTTTTTTTCTTGTGTTGAGGCGTTTATTTCGCTTTGGTGGTGGTGGTGGTAAACAAATACTTAAGTGCGATGAAGTCTGTGTCTCATCGGGCAGAACATCGCTTTCTGTAGTCTGAAAAAATGAAATAAATGAGTAAAAACTTATATTACCAATGCACGGTACTAACATCACTCAATTGTTTAGTTGTGGAATTTGCGGATTTTTGGTATTTGCTTAAGAACTGTAATCCATAGAAAAGCCATGAAGTTGGCTGATACACCATGTCCGGACTAATTCCCGATCTTTTTGAATCCAGTATTTTTTTCAATTCCTTTCTATAATTGGACCTAAGGGTATTTATTTTGCGTCGTACATCGTCCCGGGTAGCACCGCTCTTAATTTTTGTATATGTTGGTAATAGGTAGTCCAATGCACTATTCAGACTATTTTTTTTCATATACCCCGGATGTTTAGGGTTCCATAGTTGTGGTAGACTCTCATAAATATCTACAAAATTTTCCAAATCTTTGGACTCTTTAATTATTTAGCTCAATTCGGATATCAGGCTTAACTTCACATCATCCAACATTTATTATTAATTATTACACTTATTGCACAAAAAAAATGTCCGATTTTTAATTTGACAGATACTAAATTCTCCAATGAGCAAAACGAGTAGAAAGCGTAATGATGTAAAAAGAGTAATGACACGAACTCTACACGGTCAATAATAATGACACTATTCCCACTATATACCAGTAATTATGTCTCTAAATAAGAAAATCCGAATTTTCGTCATTACCGACCATCATTCGTGATTACTTTAAGTTACACGATCAGTATTAATGTCAGTATTAGTAGGTACTGACATTATTACTGACCGTGTAATGGGTGCTATAAACCTTTTATGTTTTTTATTTATGTATGCAGTATATAGTAGATATTAATCGTATTGAATCCAAAAAATGAATAGAAAATGTTTAGTCTACAAATCCTAGTGTTAGCCACTAGAAAACAACATACAAAAAAAGCATACAACAATACTGCATGAAACCAATATAAAAATTATACGAGCTTAACACAATTTCATATGAGTTTATCTCAGTTAATTAATGTCATATTCTTCCACACACAGCTTTAACTATAATTAATTGTATTCAAAAAATAAAAATCTAAAAACTGGCGTCAATCCTGCTGGTAAGGGTTACAACTTAAAACTGTCTGAGACACTTAATAAAGTGGTTCCTTTAAACTAAGCAACTTACCCAGCCACGTTTCCAATTTTTTAATTAGAAATAAACAATATAAAAATGGACACAGTACATAGTCGTACATATTACATATAGATGTCAAACGTTTAATTATTTAATTACTTTTGGTCCACATAATTAAATGCATATCTTATAATTCATAACAACTTTTCTTATTGTGTGGTTGAGGTCGTTTTGGATGATATATGTAAGTAATATATTTGTTAAGAAGGATGCTATACAATTTCAGATCACCACAATCCTTATATAATTGACAAATTTAAATTTTATTTTATTCATCTACTGTACCCAAAAAGATAACTTTAAGGAGAACAACGTGACTGTTGAAATTGTTTTAGTTGTGTATATATGTATACGACATAATCTGTAATATGTATGAGGTTTAAGTGGTTTGATTTATACATATATGTATTTATGAAAAATATAATGAAAAACTACTTTTGTAAAACAGAAAAAAAATTCAACCGCAAGATACACTCACATTGGAATGAAAGCAGCATTATCAAATTGGTTTAATTTATAGAATGTCATGTAACAGTTTTTTTTAGTTTTTTGATAAGTTAAGAATCACTTTTAGCGTCTATATACTCGTATTTTAATGGTAGCGGTACAAATTATAAAAGGCATGCTTTTGACAGTTTCCTAAAAGAGTTGAAGGCTACATTGGCGATCGAATTATTTTCGTTCGTTATAGAAATCACAATGTGTACTCGAGATAATACACCGAGAACTCGAAAATGTGGCTCTAACATACGCAGTTTTATACTATCATCCGTTATTGAAACAACGATTGAAACATGGCTCCAAATGAATATAAATTTGGTATAAGTTCATTTGCATCATTTTGCTCTCACATTACGATGAAATAGAGGACCTAATTGAGGTAAACTTTGTAAAACTGTCATCGTACAGACCTTGACATTGCTAAAGATATAAACATTCAAAAGCGTAATAACATTTTGTGTGTAAAAAATAAAACTTTGAATAATATGTCCGTCTTATTTTTATGCATGAATAAAATAGATTTGCACTTTTCTCGCATTTCTATTCTTTTAGAATATAACAAAAATTATTCAGTGTAAATTAGCCATTACACAACTCAAAAATTCAAAGTTTCATCTGTTCTTCAGTATTTCAGAATTTTAAATAAAGTCAGCGAAAATCTGAGCTGAAATTTTAGTTATCCCGTTGACTCCAAAGTCAGTTGGAAATCGTTTAGAGCAACTAGTGATGAATTGTGACGGATACGGATAGATATGTTTCACAATCGCAAAATAAGTGATGAAACCGCTGATTTATATCGCCGTCTATTGGTTGTACGGCGTGCATTTTCCATCTGCATAGATGGCAAAAGACTGGAGCCACAATGTCATTTGATGTCCCGATGTTATGGATGGATGAATTATATTCTTGGTACAAATAGAAAAAAAAATTGTTTCTTTGACATACACTGCAATGACATATGTTCAATTACCGCTGCCGCATTCAGATGAAATTCCTATTCCGGAAAGATCAAACCCAACTGAAGAACATTTACCACCAACATTTAAATATGTATTAATGCCAATAGATATGTCGCAACACTCTTATACCTATAGAAATGTACTATTATTCTTTCCTCTATACGTTTCGAATGAATCGATTAATAATAAACAAAAAACTAATCGTTTTGATCCAGTTTTAATTAGTGTGGTATATTTTTTAAATAATTAATTATAAGTTAATAAGTAGTTTGCATGAATTCATACAACTTAATCTGCATTTTCTAGTTAATTTTAGCAATACTGTATAAACTGATAATGTTTTTATAACTCATAAAACCGTAAATTTGTGTATAGTGTGTTCACCTACAATTTTGTATTTTAACAGGTTGGAAACAAACTTAATGTCCTTGCAACATTTTGTTATTGTTTAATAATGATATCCAAATGAAAAAGGTCTGTAGAGGACTTTCCGATTTTCTCCAGATGTCCATTAAAAGGGTCATGTCCTGTTAAATACCAAATGAGGGACTTCAAAGAATGTCTGTCCATCTTGGTTGCCTGATCTAGACGTCTAATATCATAGCTTAGTAGTTTCTTGGTCTGTCTCATTCCAGTGGAGGACTCCCAGTATATCTTCATTTGTCTCAGTTCCCAATTCCTTATGCCATTTGCCAGATGGTTCTTGGAGTAACCAATACTAGGCTCTGGGCCAAGGAAACTCCTTTGCACTGCCGCCTCGTTTCCCTGTAAATCAGAATGGCCAGGGGACCACTAAAGGGTTACTTTATTCTCCCTGCTGAGTTCTAGAAGGTTGCGATAGCAACTCCAGATAATCTTTGAGTAGAAGACAGATGCTCCTATGACAAGCAATGCCGCCTGGCTGTCCGAGATCACGTAAATCTCGGTTTTCCTATATTTTTTTGTGAGACATCGAAGCACACATACCTCGATCGCAAAAATCTCTGCTTGGAAAGCTGTCGGGGCTTTACCCAATGGGATACAGAGTTCGAGACCCGGCCCGACTATACCCGCACCTATGCCCACCCCTGATTTCGAACCGTCAGTGTACCATATGGATGCGTGACGGGGTAAGAAGGAGATGATACTCCCCGCTTGTTCTCTGTCGGGTATCTCAATAGTTTTAACCATCACGTCTGATAGTTGAATTATTTCCTCGTTCAAATCCAATTTCTGTAGGATACTATTATGTCCTGGTTTAATGGTTTTAATTTGAGACGTTATTTTTAGATTGACTGCTCTTGAACCAGCTACTTTTTTAAGGTGCAAGTGTAGTGGTGAGAGCCCTAGTAACTTCTCAAGAGCAGCTGTAGGGCAGGTTTTCATTGATCCCGTTACACTTAAACAAACTAATCTCTGAATCCTATCCAATATAGAGCAGGCACCACTTTGCTCTGTCTTAGGCCACTACACAAACGCCGCATAAGAGATTATTGGTCTTACGATGGTTGAGTATAACCAAAGCGCCATTTGGGGATTCAGACCCCACGTTTTGCCAATCATCTTTTGGCAAGAGAAATGCGCCCTATTTGCCTTGTTTGTGATATATTTTAGAAACGGGTTCCATGTCAGTTTCTGATCAAGTATCACTCCCAGGTACTTAACCTCTGTCGCCATCTGGAGAATTTCCCCATTTAGAGACAGAGGTGGGAGAATTGTTTTCCTCCGATTTGTAAAGAAAGTGCAAATAATTTTGCTGGGGTTCACTCTAAGGCCCGTCTCAATACACCAGTCGCTTACCAACTCGAGGGCATATTGCATAAGTTCTGCTATTGTACTCTCGAATTTCCCCCCGACCATTAAGACTAAATCGTCCGCATAGGTGATATTCGAGAAGTGAGAGTTTCTTAATCTTCTAAGTAGTTCATCCATCACGAGTAGCCACAAAAGGGGTGAGAGAACTCCCCCCTGGGGACAGTCCCTAGTAGCCGCAATCGTGATGGTTTTATTACCGAAGGAGGCCGTTATCCTCCTGTTCCTAAGCACATTAATTATCCACCCTATGGTGGAGGAGTCAATTCCCCTTGCCTGTGCTTGTTCTTGAATCATTTCGAACCTGGTATTGTCAAAAGCCCCTTGAATATCAATGAAGGAGCATAACAAGACCTCTTTATTCCGAAGTGTATCTTCGATGTTTGTTGTCAGCTCGTGAAGCGCTGTTTCTGTCGATCTCCCAGTCTGATATGCATGTTGGCTGGGGTCTAAGGGATGCCTTAGGAGGGCATTGGATCTACTATGTAGGCCCAGTATTTTCTCCATGGTTTTCAGAATAAATGATGTGAGGCTAATGGGTCTATAAGACCTGACGTCCTCTGCAGATCTTCTTCCAGTTTTCGGGATAAAAATCACCCGCACCTCCCTCCAGCTTCTTGGAACATATTGCAAGCTGTAGCTGGCTCTAAGGAGTCTAATTAAATAAGGCAACAAAATTTCTAGGCCTTGCTGTAAGAATGCAGGATATATAAAATCCCCTCCCGGCGATTTAAAGGGACCAAAGGAGTTAACGGCCCATTTTATTTTTCCGGGAGTGAATATATCTTTTGAAAGCCTGTAAGCTTTCCTTTGAACCAAGTAGGGATGCACGCTGTCTGCATCGAGGTCTACCTGGCCTTCAAGGACCGTACACTCTGGGAAGTGGCCTCTCACCAGGCATTCGAGAGTTTCCTCCCTGGATGTGGTTGTCTCTCCATTCGATTTCCTTACGGATACCAACGGATTTCTGTGGTCCAAGGAGAGTTCCTTCTAGAGTCGACAAGCCGCAGGCAGCCTATCTATTTTCCCACAAAAGTCTCTCCAGCTCGACCTGTTGCTTTTCCTAAGAGCGACATTATACTGGGTAAGAGACATTCGATAGGTTGTCCAATCGTGTGTCCTCTTAGCCCTGTTTAAGAGTTTTCGAACCTCACGTCTTTTGGTTTCCAGGGTATCGTTCCACCAACGAACGTCCCTTGTCCCCCTGATACGAACCAGGGGTGAACTTGAGTGGTAGGCATCAATGATTGCCTCGGTTACATTGCTTGAAACTCTATCAAGATCCTCAATAGATATTGATATTGGTCTGTAGACCGGTTAAGTTATCACAAAGTCTTTCATTGTAGACTGGCCAATTAGTACGTTTTGGTATTCTTACCACCGACTCGTTTTTTGAAGGGGTTTTAATATCAAACCTGATATACATGTGATCCGAGAAGGATGCTTCCTTTGAGACATGCCAATCCAGAATTGTACCAGAGGTACCCATGTCAGACAGGGTAAGATCTAGCACCTCCTTCCTGACTGCATTCACAAAGGTCGCGTCGTTCCCTTTATTATTAATGATAATATTATTTGTTAAACAAAATTCAAAAAGTTGCTCACCTCTGATGTTGGTGTCGCTGCTTCCCCAGACTCTGTGGTATGAATTTGCATCGCAGCCGATGATGAATTTTTGGTGATGAGTCGTGCAATAATTAACGAATCTCTGTACCGGTTCTGGAGATGGGTCGTTTTCGTCCCCGGGAAAATATGCCGAGGCACAGTTGAGCGTGCTTCGGCCTCCTTTGGGTAGAAGCGTCTCTATCGAGATCGCTGTTATGTCCCTGGAAATAAATTCATTAATGGAGAATATGTTAAGTGTCGAGCGACAGAGAATTGCTGTCCTCGGCCTATCCTCTTCCGTGTTGTAAATTAGCTTACCTGTTTTACTCGGCAAACATTTGATTTTTCCATTGTGGGCCCACGGCTCCTGAATGAGCGCTATGTCCCAGTTCTTTGTTAAGAAAAGGCGGCTTAGATTACAAGTGGCCGCCTTGGATCTATGGAGATTTATCTGCACAAATCTCAAGGATGTGTGGTGTGTTGAACCATGCACCATCTTACTATACCTTATCCTTGGGCTCTGAAAGCCTTGTTCTCCCTGTTTAGGGTGTGATTGTGCCACCCTGCCCCTTGGGCTTAAGCCGTGGCTTTTCCTCTTTCTACCTTGGCTCGGTCTTGGCCTTGCCACACCTGATGTGCTAGGCCTATTTGTCCCGCCATGCTCTGAGGTATCTCTAGCGCGTACCACGTCTTTCGCCGCTGCCATCTTTGGTGGTTCCGGTCCCCTCCGCTCGACCCCCCTTGTGGTATACCCATACATAGTTTTTTCCTTCTTAGGGCGAAAGTGTACGGCGCCGAACATCCAATTTACTCTATAGTTGGAGCTTTTGAGGATCTCCGTTGTTTTGTGAGAAACGGACATGGTCACCTGGAGGAGGTCGCCCTCCCGCTCCTTCCTCGCCACAACCCTCCAGCCCGCTCCTCTCAATTCTTTATTTCGAATTGCCAATCGGGGAAGTATCTTTTCATCCGTCTCCTTGCCGCAACGTAGCAAGTATACGAAGAAGATCTTGGGGCGAGGAAGCTCGTCTTCCTTGACCACTTTGATGGTTGCCCCCTCCCACAGTTTTAATTTGGGTATGACGGCTGTAAGCCACGCCGCCGTGTCCTCGTCCGCACAGTTGACAGTTAGCCATCCGTTCCTAGTACGGCAGCCCAGGAAGTTGGGGCTGACTCCGTCTAGCGGCAAATCTGTCACCGTTTCCATGATGGCATCCTGAATTTGCAAGATCTGGGCGATACCCAGCTTGACATCCGGGAAGCCTTGGTCGATGATTTCCAACCTGATAGATTTGACTGTTTCGCTGTAGCTGGGTACGGTCGTATCTCTACGATCCACACTCGCCACAACCTGGGGGACGACTCCCGTTCCCTCTGGTGAGGGGCTGGACCTCCTCTCCCGTTTTGGTGTTTAACCTTTAGGGGTAGATCCGTTTGACCGGCTCCCCTTATTGGTTCTATTAGGATCTTTAGGATCTCTGTCCTTTATTTTTGTTCGGCACTGTTCAACGGCGACATCGTGAGGCACACCTGACTGTTTTAAGTGGGCCAGGCGCTTCCTTGCGGCACTGCTAAGGCGTGTCCTTTTTTTGTTTTCAAGCTCAAGGCCCGCGAGATTCTCTCTAACCTCTGTTGTTGTTGATGTTGATTGGGTCTCAAGTTGTACTGGCAAATGAGTGCCATGAGTCAGTGAGCCAACCACGGTGCCCGTGCTAGAGCAGTTGCTCTCGTTATCTGAAAAAGTTATTTCGGTAGCAGGGCCTTGTAGGTCCTTGTCATCTACCGAGACTGGTGCGTTTAGAGGAGCACCGCCCTCATAGTTTTTTATTTTATTTCTGTCCATACATTAGATCTTGTTTGAGGAAGGAAGGTCCACCACAGCAGCGCCTCTTACTGTGGTAAGGCTTAATTGTAACCGGAGGTCGCCAGGTATCCGGAGTTCCGTGCTAGAGACCAACTAATTCATGATCATTCATCCCTCGGCGCACGTGTCTCACCTTGGATTTGGTTTTTTTTATCAAGGTTATTTCTTTCTTTAGCGTCGTACTTTAGCCTGTTATTCTGGTAAACAAAACAACAGTTACCGGTGGTCACCACGGGGAGGTAGTACGTACACTTGCGAACCACGATTAGGTTACCCTTCACGCGATCGCGAGCCCTAAGCAGGACTGCCTAAAACATGACCAGAACAGCCTGCCAGAGCTCACCCTGCTGAAGGTTACGGAGCTGGTAGTTACTACGCAGCTTGTTCCCCCCTTCACCAGACGCCAAGACCACTAAAGAAAAGAGTTATTGCATTATCTAAAAACTAAAATAAATTGAAAACGATATCTTTTTATGTATAAATTATGATATTAATAAGCTTTAAAAAATAGAACATACTCGTAACACAATATTGAACGATCAGATGTGCATTTATCATTGATGTCTACTCGAAATAACTTTTAAAAAAATAGGTAGACGAAAATTCAAAACAAAAACAACAATGATAGTATAATTTTTTTGATATTTTTTTTTCATCCGTTCATGAATTAGCTATTTTGCTTTACTAATGTTTATAGAAAAATTACAACATGTACACACTACACACATACAACTTGATTGTTTGGTTTTTTCGTTATTTCTACAGAGTAAAAGGGATAGATATATTTAATGTAAATATATATTTCTCGTTTTACACGACTAGCCGTACAATCAGTATAAAATGATTCGTTTTTAAATTTATATGACATTTTATTGTACGAAATTTACTACTCCTATATAGTACTCAGTGGTTATACATAAAGCTTTCAATTGCGAAGGCAGATCAAGCATCTAACTTTCCATGGTTCTTTACGTCTTCCGCTAAATGTGTGATACAATGCATGTTGTAGGTTAAATATTGGCTACCGTAAACTTCGGATACCACTTTGACAAATTATTTTAAAATAGATTCTGCAACATTAACTTTTATTTTTCAATATATTGGACGGCAAAGGATCATTATTCCCTCATGCAGCTGTAAAAAGTTATTGTATTTCGACGATGCTAGAATATTTTTCAAAACAAAAGGCCCTGAATACAGCAGAAATACACGGAATTCAGACTCTTTAAAATATGAAAGTTCTGACAATGGCCTAATTCTTCTTTGGAAATTCAAAGGTTATGTTTGTGAAAGTAATACTAATCTTTGTGAAATCGCAGACTGATCACAACTTGGAATTAAAGCAGACGTTATCCCGCAAGTTCCCATCTTCAAGTGTTTCTTCACAATTCCTAAACATATCAATTACAATTGTAATTGTATTACAAATAAAAAATACAATGTATATTACATAACAAGCAGTACAGCGATTACTTTGGAAATATCAGAAGTTTATTAACCGTTATTTTCTTTCGTGTTTTTAGTATAATAAGAAATTTATGGTAAATATGTTGATTTTTGTTACACTGTTGTTGTTCATAATTTAGATTTAAATTTAATTGTTTTAATTTGTACCTAAAATGTATATATTTTGTACCTAAAATGTATATATTTTGTACCCGAAAATAAGCCGCCCGATTGAAACATACATATGTTACCAAACATTTACCGACATTTTACCGGAATTTGTACTAAAGCCACATGATGATTTTTATGATAAATATAAATACATCGAACAGGAATGTTAATAAATTTCTACTGATTTAATAACAAAAAACTTCCAAATTTGTGAAATTGGAGCGATATTAATACAATGGCGATGTATAAATCAATTTCTTAAAATATAATTTCAATTTAATTACTAAAACGAACAATGTTACTGGTATTTTACCGACACTCGATACATAATATAAAAACAACTTTTAGCCTAGCTTTACAAATCTAAATCCACTTTTTCACATTTAAAAATTAAGAAAATCATATTTACAGTTTGATTAATCTAATGCACTTTTAAATTTTAAAAATTAAAAAAAATATTAGATGAAGTTTAAAATTTTAACTTACACTTGCAAAAAAAAAAAATCATAAAATTGGCGCACATTTTTATCGAACACTTGTTACGATACGTCGTTCGGTCGCATAACGTAACACACTTCCGAAAATTCCGTAATTTTCTATGAATTTTTTAGTTTCATCTTGTTTTTTTGGACGAAGAATTTAGAAAATACTATGGTTTATCAGTTTTTTTATGTTTTTAGAACAACAATAAAATGAACAATGAAACCAAAAAAAATGAAAAGAGACAAATATTTATAAACAGAAGGATAACTCTAAAAAATGCGAAGGGGATATAAAAAATGTTTTGATCGTCGGGTAGTTTTTTGTTTCTTCTCATTTTATATTTCCAGAAATGACGTTCATTTTGGAGCTAGATGAAGCGTTCCTTATGTTTATTTGCAGGTATTGCACATCAATCACGCCCTCGTCGTGTTGTAACGTGCTGCTTTGGTCGACCGCTCCAAGTTGCACACGGTCTGCACTCCAGACTGTTTTTTGAATGACACACACAGACGATTTAATTATAATTTTGTACTTGCTTATCCCGTTCAATTTTTATTTTATTTTTTTTTTTACGGTTCATAATTTTGGTATACATTTCGATAACTTACAACGCTTTATGAATTCTCCCATTCTGATTTAGTATTTTGTTTAATTTTGGTGGATATAGTGAATCCCGAAATTATTAATTTCTATTTTAAAGTCACTTTATTTTTATTTTTACATAAAAGTTTGTGAAAAACCAATCGAAAATCGTATTCGAAAGCAAATTTAATTGAAATATATCGTAATCGTACTGTGATTTAAAATCACAAATATTAAATTAAATTGAATGAGTGTTTAACGTAATTTAAATTATATTATTGTGTGGTGTAGTATTTCAAGGGTGAAAGTAAATTTAAAATTGACCTGGATTCCGTTCATTTCTTCATTTAAAGCGTGACGGACATAACCTATAAAATGCACCTGAAAAGAAGAAAAGGTAAAAACCGAAAATTTACAATAATAGGCCCCGAAGGCGAGTGAGTATACCATATGTGGTTTTTTTTATTTTTATTCTTTAATAAGATTCACATAATGCTAATATATAATCAAATTGAATTGAAATAATATTGTTCAAAGTATAGATGGAGCTGGTGAAAGTGTGACGAGCACAAATCATTTGTATACGTGTGTGGGGTGCGATTATTCTCTCGTATAACGAATTGCGAGTTTAAGAATGGTATTAAATGTAAGCAATGATTTGATATAATAAATGAAGTTGATAGAATTAGTAGTATCACTCCGGGGACGAACCGAGTAAGTTATAAAATGGTTCAGTTGTTGAGTGACTCAGCAATATATAACTTGCTTGAGATACTTAACAAAGTGTGGATAGGTTGCAAAATACCGGGCAAATGGGAAGAAAGCAGAGTGGTTCCCATCCCTAAACGGGATAGAGATCCAAATATGGCAACAAATTATCGAAGCATATGTTAAATAGAATGATGAAAGAACAAATGGAAGATTTTGTGAATGCAAATAATCTGTTGCCATCGACAACATTTAGATTTCGAAAGAACCATTATGCAATCAACTGTGTGGAAGAGATTGTGTGTGGGAAGTAAGAAAGGATGATACGAAAGCTTTTGCGGTTTTCTTGGATATTGCTTATGAATATTTGGTTTGGAATGTGTGGAAACTATGTTAGGGAGAAGTATTGATGCGGCAGTTCAAAAGGCACAAAAGGGAGTAGATGAGTTAACACGAAAACGTAAAATATTAAATTAGTTTATATTAGTTTTAGAACGAATGTTGCAAATGTTAGCATAAGGGTTGATAGCTACAGAATTGAACAAGTAAATGCGTACAGGTATTTATATTGACAGACGTATGAATTTTGGGAAACATATGAACATTTTAGCAGATAACTGCAAGGAACGTTTAAATGTCTGGCTAGTTTCAGCCTACATGGACCGGGAGAAGGAGGTTCCTCCGGATAACCTGGAGGAGCTGATCCGTAAAGCGGAACAATCAAAGGTAGGTGTGGTACTGGGAGTTGATGCTAATGCGCATCACACTATCTGGGGAAGCACGGACATTAATGAAAGAGGTGAGTCACTTTTTGATTATTTGATAAGTACTAACCTTTCATCGTGGATTGAGGCCGACACCGACAAGTGCCTTAGAGGTTATGTTGCACCTTTTTCCGGCCGACATTTTAGGCAAACAGATGGCGGCAAATACGGCTGTACGACTTGCAGCCGTCTCTCAGTGGAGATGTCTTAGTATAGGACACTCTACTATTGTCAGATCGTTGAAGGATGAGCTGGCGAATCTTGACTACATTAAACCTATTCTACGCTTCGAGAAGCGATTTCGGACCTCCTTCCCTTCAATGGAATCCTGGAGGAATAGACCGTTATCGGAAACCGAAGCGTTGCAATTCTTCACAGATGGCTCCAAGCTAGACGGCAAAGTAGGAGCTGGAGTATTCTGTGACAAATTAAATGTAAATATTTCTATTCGTCTCCTTGATTACTGCAGCGTGTACCAAGCTGAAGTCGTAGCGATTGAGGAGGTCATGACGTGGTTGAAGCATAATGTGTTATCCTCAGACGATATCACAATCTATGTGGACAGTCAAGCGGCGATCCGGTCGTTAGAATCGGTGTCTTTGGCGTCACGGGTGGCGTTGAGTTGTCACTCATCTCTAAATGAGATGGGGGAGCATTTCAATATCTAGGTAGTCTGGGTCACAGGTCACTCGGGCGTCATGGGGAACTGCAGGGCAGATGAACTTGCTAGGCATAGTACGACTCTCCAGCTGCAACCGGAAAGGGCAAGTCTGGGGAGGCCTATCACAGCGCTGAGACAAGCACTTGGGAAGGAGGCGCTATCCTCAGCGGGGGAAAGGTGGTCTAACACCCTCACATGTAGAGTTGCAAGACAAGTTTGGCCAAAGCTGGACTTGGGGCGCACTAGATCATTAATATCCTTACGCAGACGTGAATTAAGAACGGTCGTAGGAATTCTCACGGGACACTGCCTTTTTGGAGAAAATGCAAGAAGGCTGGGTCTGGAGGCTAATGACTTCTGCAGAAGCTGCTTGGACGAAGAGGAGGAAGAGACGTTGGTCCACTTCCTTTGCTCGTGTCCAGCATTGGCTCTCAGAAGGCACAAACACTTAGGTAAGTTCAGGATGGACTGCCTCTCGGATCTCGAAAACATTAAAGTGCGGGACGTCTTACGCTAAATAAGTAGCTCGAAATGGTTCCAATAGGGGTAAAAGGGGATACATCCTGTGGTATCACAATGGACCGTCACCGGTCTAAGTGTGCGTAAGCAGCCACTCCAACCTAACCTAACCTAACGTTTAAATGTGAATAAACGGGTGAGCAAACCTAAGTGGGGCGTCCATCCGATTGTGACTGACATGTTACGGAAGGCCCTCATATTCTCCAAAATTGGTTATGGTATTAGTGTGTATTGGAATGGTTCAAAATGGGCTTCAATGACAGTAGAAAATGCATGCGCCAGAGTGGTATTGGGGGGTGATTCACCTCTCGATTACAAGAGAGTGGATCACAGTGAGAGATTCATGAGAATGATAACTAAGAAAAATGAGTTTTGGAATGAAATATTAGTAAGATTACAAAGTAGGGCGGTTTATAAACCAACATATAGAACTAGCATTGCATTTGAAAACAAGAACATCTTTCTTAGTATAGGCAATCCTGGTCCGCAACCCGTTCCTAATAATCTTACTGTATGTTTGAATATGGAGGAATATAAGAAAATGAATGAAGTTATCGCCAAAATGATGTTTGGAAAAATCAGTCAGCGGTATGGACAAGAAGACATCGTCTATACAGATGCTAGTGCGAATGAGAGTGGAGTAAGTGTTGATATCTTTATGCCTACACACTTAAAAAAAATTACGATATGCGTTGCAATTAATATCGCATTTGACTCCCAATCAAATCTGCATCGTTTTGTGATGCAGAGTTTATATCGAAAAACACAAAATTTAAAATGTATCAAAAAATGATGCAGAATGCACTTAATTTATATATGATGCATCTTACAGCTAAATTAATAATTAGTTCCTTCAATACGATTTTGATGTAAACTATATTAAAATTCAGCACAATTGGCTCCTAATTTAAATTTGATGCAACTTACATTTCTTTTAGTAGTAGTTTGCAACTGAAGGAAGTCGATGCTAATTGTATTAAAATAAGACACAAATTCTCTCTAGTTTGTAAAGGATGCAAAAACCAGCTAATTTAACAGCTGTTTGCGTCCATCTGGTTTTGAGGCTAATTGTATCAAAATTTAATGAAAAATTGTTTCTAATATAAATATGATGCAGGATGTACCTGAATTTACAATTTTTTGTTTCGCTGCAACTTTGATATATTTTGCATTAAAACGTAACATTAAACTTGCCTCATAAACTTACATATCGTAAGTTAATTCACACAATTTTTTCTTTAATTCAAATTTATTATTATTTATTTAATATAATTAAATTTTACATTTATACATTAAATATCTTAAAAGCTAAATATTACTTATTAGTATTAAATAAGCATAGACTAAATTATTATTATAGAATCGACTTAATTCGGTTAAAAAAATATTCATTTGAATTTCTACCTATTGCTATCCGCTGTGATACATATATATATTGGAACCGTATAATTAGATCATTTTTTTCTATTCCAACATCTCAATAATATTATTTTAGTCTATGGCATAAGTCTTTATTCCGTTAAATATTATTATTATTATTACTAAGCAATTGTTATATAGGTTGAATAGTATAACCCAATATATACATATATTCATTTTGATTGCAAACATGTTTTTCATATGCCTTTATATATTGTAGGGTTTGGTAATTAATACAGATTGGATCAATCTTCTTATCAATTAATACTGCAGTAGAATTTATCATAAACGCCGACAAATTCAGTTAAAACAAAAAAGATGTTGTTGTTACTTTCTAAAATATTTATTATTTTATATAAGCGGACTAATTCATTATAATTTGGTTTTTCCTTTAGTACGAAGAATTCTTTTTTGTAATGAAAATCACTCTCAAAGTAAGACAAACTAGGCGTAGCTAAAAAATCAATGCATTGGTAGGTTGATTTGAAGAAAACTTTCTTTCCTCTTCTAATGTTCGGTTCAAAAATGGATTTCGACAAAACACTAGACATCATCTGTTGGTGGCGTTTAGCAAATGTCTGACAGATATTTATGAAGTTTTGTGTTAAATTTCTAGTAAAATATCTATGCTTGCTCTCATAACGCATGGTCCACATATGAATTACAGGGCCCATTTCACGGATTATTCTTGGGTAGTGCAACAGAAAATGTTGTTTAGGAGTAAAATGTTTGTTAAAAACGTTCTTAATTATTTCCAAATGTAAGGTAATATTTTTTTCTAAATTAATAATATCTTCATTTCTTAATTCATTTCGAAGCAGCAGATTTATTATTTCAATTATGGTTAAAACTGCATCCCATTGAGCCTGGTGATTCTTACTATAAAATTTACCAAATATTAATGGAAAGTGTGTTGCTAAACATAAGATTTGAATTGCATTTTGACCTAAATTACTTCTTTCAATGCTAATAGTCGATGGTTTGTTTTTTCGGTCAACAAAGCCAAAGTTATAGGCCGAAATGCAATCATTTATTTTGTGAATATCTTGAAAAATCTTATTTTCAATAAAAAATTCGAATTGATATTTAATCGCCAAAACTACAAAACCCTCTAAACCATCATGGAGAAAATCGACACTATAATTTTTTATTGTATGAAAATATCTTAAATCGTTTAAAACTGAGTAACGGCTAACACCTTTAGTTTCCATTATATTGATTTTTTTTAAAGAAGGCTGGTTATCTAAAATTGAATAGCATTCAACTTTTCTTAATAAGTTTTCATCTTCAGAAGTTGATTTTTTCGTAAATTCACTAGACATTTCGCAAAATCTACAAAAATACTTAGCAGAAAATGATTTGGTAAAACCAATCAAATCATTTGCCGCTAGGTTATCATGCGATAAAGAAATAATAGTTGCAAAAGTCAAACCAAGGTTTTCGATAAATAAACCATCATTTTCAAGAATTCTAATATCATCAATAATTGGCTTAAGAATAAAATTCAAATTAAATTTGTTATGTAAATCGTTAACATAAAAGAGATTTACTAAAAATATATTATGAAGATGAGAATTAAGTTGAATGGGGCAGTTTTGTATAGTAAAATAAATAGCTCCAACTTTGTGTATAATTGTCTTGCTGCCAAGTACCCTGGCGACCTCAAAATCATCATAATATAACTGAATTAAAATTTTATGGTTATTTTGAAAATTGGTTTTAAATGACTGAAAGCGTTTACCACAATAAACCGATTTGTAAATCCCTTCTTCGCAAAAGTGCGATAAATTAAATTGTTTAAATAAGCGTAAGAAACTAGAATTTTTAAAAATTGATATTAATGAATTGGAAATTGGAATAAATTGAAAAAAATTTTGTACCAGTTTTTTGGAATAACTTGAAGTATCTGGATTAAAACGGCTTTCCCACCTAAATCCGATGGGAATTTGTTGTGGTTGCACGTAAAAATCATTTTCTGTGAAAATTTTTATTCTTTTATATTTGGAACAAAAGTTGTTAAGTGTCTCAGATATTTTTGATTTGTTAAATGTCATGCCTGTAGGTTTTATTGGGTGAGATATAATATTAATGGCACATTCAACTACACTTTTTGTTTCACAAAATATTTCTGTAATTGTTTGCTCCGGGACCCCTAAATGATTTAGTTTGATATATAAGTTTTCCACACATTTCTCAAAACCCGTACAAGTTGGAGTATTATTTACGTTTGAATCAGAAATTTTAATTATATTATAGCTACTAGGTACTGATTCAGATTTGTTACCAATATTTGTAGTATAAATGGAATCCACTTTTGGATAATTTATTTCATTAATATCATCATGAACTTTACTAACATGTTTTCTTAAAGCAAAAAAAGTTTGAAAGTTATTTGGGCAATTGTTATCTTTAACACATCTAATTTTGTTTTGTGATTTTTCTTTAACGAATTCCTGATATTTAAGATGCAATATTATTTTACCAATATCTTTGAAGGCGCAGTTACAAATATAACAGAAAAACATTTTACATATCAAAATAATATAATAAAATATGAAAATAAATTTAAATTACACTTCAATATAAAGAGCAAAATTCAAAATATATTGTAAAATTAAACGGTGTAAGATTATAAAATATTATCGTAGAAAACCTTTCAACCTTGGTTTTTTAATTTTTGGTCCAACTTACTGGCGATTTCCTTGATACGACTGGTAAGTTTTTCTTCTTCTAGCCCGTAAAAATAATAAAATATGAAGGTCCAGAACGTTTTTAAATTATTTTCAAAGTGTTGCCCGAAAACGTAATGAGCTTTAAAAAGTATATCCATTGAATCGATAAATGAAATATTATTTGGCAAAATAATTATTTCCTTTTCAATTGATAAATAATATGTTGAAATCGCACATTTGTTGGATCCTTCGGCAATTATATATGGATGTGATGAACCGGCTTCCAATAACTCTGCTATGGTTAAATTAGGCTATAAAAATACGGAAAAATAAAGTTCATTATAAAATATGTAAGGGAACTTAATGGATACGAAAATAATAAAGCCAACTTTAGAGCTTCATTAATTTATATGTTAATTTACAATCCTACACATATTGGTTCATAACACATACTTAAATTAGCATAAAAAGTCTACAATTTAGAAATCAAAAACAAAGTTAGTTGATATTTACCGGTTTGAATGTAATTATTTTATTTATTATTGAAGAAAATGGTTCTCTTTGAATATTGGTTGATGCCTTGCCAGATACCACTTGTGGCAAAATATTTAAAAGATATAAAAAATCTTTCGTTGATGGAAGGAAACCTGGAGGAGATATAAAGAGAATTAAATTAATTTTAGACTGTCAACAATGTTATTTACATTTGTTTTTACCGTCTATCTCAGGTAAATCTTTATAATTGATCCCCTTGGTCTCCCGGAACACACAGAAAATGAATGATGAACAAAGCTTCCATTTATCGATGAAACTAGAATGATTTGGGTACCGGAGCTCAAAATCAAACAAAATCTGAAAAGATAAGTAAAGAAATAAGATAAAATGTACGAGTATAAAGATAATAAGTAATATTTAAACAAAAAATATATTTTCCTCACCAGATCAGGTGACGTAAAAAAAAAAGGAAAATATTCCGAAAATTTAGAAATTGTTTGTGATGATGATGGTTTGAATATATTTATTTGTTGATTAAAAGTTTCTTCTAATTTTTGCTTAATAAGCTCTTTTTGTGTAGACGTATTTAAATTTTTTAAAATTAAAAAATATTCGTCACTGTCAATTTCATTGATAAAACTTGTGCTGTCTTTTAAAATTCGGACGCCCGCTACGTTTCGCTTCCTGCTTGAGCTTCCAGAACTTTTTTCTATGCTGTACAGCTTTTGCCGAACTCTGTTTAGCCGGGAAATAATAAATCCTCTATTTTTTTTTCGATCATACAGTGCATCCTGTAATTAAAAAAAAAATATTTTATCACTAATTTACGCCCTAATATATTTTATCCTCACTATGCCATCGTGTTCTTTGTTAGACGTTTTGAGCTGTGGAAAAAGGGTTACTGCTGCTAATGCTAACGCACTGATATGGTTTGACTCAGGGTGGTGTGAATATTTCTCGGTTAAGAAATCCACACAATCTCTAACGATCGCTCGTCTTTCCAAATCCGACAAAGGTTGTAATTTTTCGGTATCCTTATGCTTTTTGCATAGTATAAAAGAATTTTTGTTTTTCATCATGTAGTTTTCCAAATCCTAAAATATTTTTTTTTAAATATGGTATTTTTAACTAATTAATTGAAAATTTCTTGAACACTTATGAACAAATCTAATCCCATCCGGCAGTTCTGGTGGCTCAGTGGTTGTATTTCAGTTACTGCTAATAAGAGACGGTTATTAAATTACTCCAATGAGTTTCAGATGAATGTTTACAAAATGGCTAGATTTAACCTTCCATTAAAAAAAATAATATTGTTGCTTAATAAAATAATGATTCGTGCACAAAAAAAAATATAATTCATGCATAAAAAGCACCAGTAAAAAGAAGAAGTTCAGAAAAAAAATACTTTGCATATAAAAATAATAAAGTGTTAGGTGTTTGTATGACCATTTGACCATTTTTTACAAATTCAGTTTATCCTTTTCAATTTCTCCCTTTTCAAAATCACACATTATGGAAATTTTTAATTTTGAAAAAAACATTAAAGAATTGACCTTTGTAAGATTAAAAATATTAAAAAGCGAGATTATTTTTTCTTTAGCAATGTGGTATTTTTATTTGGCAGGATTGTCAAAAGGCAGCATTTTAAAAAGCGGGATATTGTTAAGACCTTTTGGAAGTATTTTTTCTCTTCCATTTATAATTTTTATGTGCACAGTATTTTTCCCTGAACAATAAATTATTTTCATGGTAAAATTTGGTGGGTAATTTATTTATTAAAAATACAGTTAATAATATCCCTTAATAAATTAATCTCACCGGATTTGTTATTTTTTAAAACCATTTTCAAATAAAATTCTTCTTCCGAAATTCTTACGTCCAGTGAATCTGTAAAGTAGTCAATATCTAAACAGGAAATATCGGCATACATAGATGCTGCAATGTAGAAATTAAAAAAGATTATATTTAAATGGGCCTAAGTAAAATTATTCTTAAAATGGGATAAGTTAGATCACCACCAGTGTCAACGAAACATTTTCTTACATAAATATTAACAGCAAATAATTATTTTTATAGCAATTATCAGTTTAATTCCAAATATTTTTTTACTCAAAACTACATCAATAAATAATAAATTAAAAAAAATTTTTGTAACGATTTAAAAATGATACGAGAGCCCTTTATCTCGAGGTACCTTCTCTTTAAAATTTTAATAAAGTTCTGGCGCAATAACAAAAAAATTAAATTATATTTCACTTTAATGATTACAATTTAAATACATCTTGCACACCTCGCTATTATCAACCCTGATTTGTATAAAAAGATTAATAAGCGGGAAAATTCGTTTTCCATTGTTTCTCTTTTAATAAAAAATCAGCGTGGCCCGGTAAAATTTATAAAATATTTAGAACACGAATTGCACGTTATCCGCTGTTGGAGGGTTAATATAAAAAATAATTATTTTCTAATAAAATCGCTCAATTTTCATATAAACAATTTTTTGTGCTCACAAACATAGCGGCTTAATTTTACACTTTTGCCACCCACGATCTAATGCATTGTTGCATCACACAGGGTTTTTTTATTTTATTTATGATGCAATTTTGTATCACATATGAAAAAATACACAGAAACACGAATAAATATTCTGTTATGTGAATACAGATTTATACCGAACAAAATCACTAACCTGATAATAAAAAATCTTTATACTGCAATGTATCTTCATGTATCGTGATTTTCACGTAGATAAGTTTTCCACACAGCTGAATTTTCACTAGGTGATACACTTCCATTATAAAACAGTTACCAGCACATTTATAAAATAATAAAAATAAAGTAATTATTAAAATAATTAATATTTAATAATCACACGCAATGAATAAATATATTTTGTTGTAACACAAACACTAGAATTTTTTGGAATTATGAACTGAGAAATTATAAATCGGCAAACTATAATTTCTACTTTTATACAATTTTTTAATGTAAATAAAATGAATTATTATGTGTGAACAGCTCGATGCGTAGTTAGAATATGAACAAGGAACCAAAAATTAACAATCGTGTAATATCGTTAACAAATCGTGAAAGGAAACCGTTGATAGTTACAGGTTTAAAAGCCACGATCATGAACACAAGGAAAAAAATTACCATTTGTTTGTGTTTTGAACCAATCAAAGTAAAATAAAGGAATACACATTTTTTGGCTATTTTCTTTGATTGGCTCAAATTACAAATGAGCGGATAAAAAAAACAAATCATCTTTCGTATTCTCGTATACACTTCTTTAGCGTAGTGTTAAAGAAATTTAATAAGTACATGTAAATTTGAATGTAATTCAAGGTAAATTGGAAAATTATTTCACCGAATTTAAGGTTATGTTTGTATTTTTGTAATAATATTTTAATTTTATTAAATATTAAATACGAATTGTATAAACCAAATAAAACTTTTCTTTTTAATTTTTTAGTAAAGGTACACAATCACACATACATACATGACTTGTAAAACAAAAACAAAGTTGATGTATCACTTATATATTCGTACATCGACCGTTTATAATTTGTTTTCTGTTATTTGTTAATCATTAAACCGCACATATGTAATAACAAATTTTACATAACATTAGTTTAATTTAATGACAACCTAATGAAGACTGAATCTAATCAGTATTTATAGGAATTTTCGGACACTGAATAAATTCTAATAGATGTCAGCGACATAAATTTTTGTTTTCGTTTTTTGAATGATTTAATTTCGTGTGGATTTAATTCTGGTTTTAAAAGTTTGATATCACGGATTTAACTGTCAGATTGAATTAAGTTGCGCGGAAAATATTCATAATTATTGGCGAAGTTAATTGATTTTCCAAATTATAGCTTCATCAAAAAATACTGAGCAAGCTTATTAGATTACAAAACGGCGGATTTAACTCATAATTTAAAATGAGCGGATTTAAGCCAGTATTAAAAATATTGATGTTGGAATTAATTCATTAATTCGGAAGAATATATTTACGTGGAATTAATTCTTGGTGTCATACAATACTTACGTATATGGATGTGTATTAAATTTGATTGCTAACGAAATAATGAAATAAATATGTATATATTTTAAAAAAGCCAGCTCTTAAGCATTAAAAAAAGGAAGATGAATACTATCTAAATCTTATTCTATTTTTGCCGTCACCTGATTATACACATATATTACATGTAGCAAATCCAATTACGTTAGTAGGAAGTAGTCGATGAAGTTAATCAATGTATCAAAAAAGAAACTGAACAAAATGTTGACAACTTGATGAACTTATCGTGATGTACGTATCATCGGCAACATAATTATTGTAATAAAAAAAATAAAAAAACATTTAGATAATACTTCTTTCATATTTTGATACAAATGTAGCTTATTTGTTTTCGATGCAAGGTCAAGTCTATTATATGAGACAATTCCATCAAAATAAAATTCGACGTAAGCTATTTATCAAAATACGATTTATGTTGTATCTTATATCGTTTGATGCAACCTTTATATCGAAAAAAACAGTAAGATTTTTAAGTGTGTAGTAAGAATGTTGGAAAGTATTTTAAAGTGGACAAAAGCATCTGTATAATGAACGGTGAACTGATTGGAATGTTTGAAGGAATTAAACTGGCTGTGAATGAAAGGGAAAGAAAAATAATAACATTTTCCGATTCCCAGAGTGGTTTATGTTTGCTAAAATATGGAGGTGGAAGGGAAGGCAATGTTTATGTTGATTTGATTTTTGAATGTGTTCGAGGGGGGGAGGGGTGGGGTAGTGAATGAATGTGTTCGAGGGGGGGGGGGGTAGTGAAATTAACGAGAAAAGTCTAACGAAAGGAATGAAGTTCATAGTGCTTCGTGGTAGTCTTTTCAGAACTCCTTTCTATAAGGAGCTCAAAGGAGATATAGAATGTTGCGAACGGTTGAGGGAATCAGGCTAAACCATGGAAACTGGAAGGAATGCTTGTGGAAACGTCATTTGAGTGAGGACAAAGATTGTGAGTTGTGTGGAAGATGTTGAACATCGTATATTGGCTTGTCCCAGACACAGCCAATGCAGATCTAAGTGATTTAATGAACAGGGTGGCCCTATGGCTTATAAGGAAATATATGAATTTATTAAGATGGGTGGGATAACAGTTTGATACAAAATAAGTAATAGCCGATAGAATATGTGTAGGGAATAATCCGGATCGATTTTTAATAGGAATTGTATATATTTGGATTTCTGGCAAAACGGCGTTATTCTTTATAGGAGCCAAGAAGCCTAGTAAAAAAATTAAACGAAACTATATGTTGAAAAAAAATTAAAATTTATTATTATTCATTAAAAATTGAAAACAAAATTTGTTTAAAATAAATAATTTAATAAATATAAAATAAATAAATAAATATAAAATTGTTTGAGTGTTTAGTGTAGTTTCTTTTTAAGACATTTTGTAGTGTAGTGTCATTGAAATACATTCATCTCACATCTTCGACATAAACATTCATTAATTCGTAAACGGTGCGTTCAATTGTCGAAAATTAAATTGAACACCACATAGTTTACACAATGCAAACGTGTAAAAAAAATAATAATAATTTGGCTGAATACATTTAATTTTAAAAATATAATAAATCAAATTAATTTGGATTTTGATTTGATATGAATTGCATGAATTCACTAATAGTAAACAATTATTTTTAAATTAATTTGTTGTTTCTTATCATTGTACTTCTTTTTTACATAATTTGAAAGATAGCACTGTTGTAGTGCATAACAAGAAAAAGGACAATTCAGTTTTATTTGAAAATGCTCTGGTTTAAAAACGTACAAATCGTAGGCTGTAATTAGTTCTTTATTACTGTGATCAGGAAAATAAAATTTTTAATAAAATACGTTTGTTTCATGAGTTTTTTTTTTCAGGAAGGTAGGTTTCAGGTTCGTTCATATCTTAGATAAAACAAACAGCACAACAAGACGATATATTCAACTAAGGCTATCTAGACGTTTTATTAGATATTTTATGTTCATTCGATTCAAGGTAATCCCTAGATTCAACAAAATGTTGGTTTTGGCCGTTGCAATAACACAATATAACTAAATAACTCGTACATGTGTTTTATAACTACATAAACGATAAACTTTCAATATAATATGGAAACGTACATACATATGTAGGTATAGAGATGTGACCTTTCTGGAAAATTTGCTTTTATTTTCTAACAGCTCAATGATTTATGATAAAAAATTCATAGATAAATCATAAGGACAATAAAACCGAAATCAATAAAAATAAAACTGAACAAACGTATGAAAGAATAGTTTTCTAAGACAAAAAAGAAAAAATAATGGTACAGCGAAAATCCATAAAAAAAAAGAAAAAAACTTGACTTTGTTTTTAGTTTATATTGGTTGGCTTTTTGTGTGATTTATTATGATTCGGGATCTAGGATAGAATAATAAAGTAGATTATTGTTATACTTGTTAAAAAGAGTAGAAATAAAAAAAATACGAATGGAAAGGACTCTCTCACTCCCTTATTTCGTTCGTGTTTTTATGTTCACCTCGAAATTATTAAATAGTAGTGTATCATACAAAATTTATTTCAATTCCTTAATGTCATATAACTTTTATTTAAAAAAATATATAAAATGGAAAACGACATGGATACATGAAATGAATTTTAGATTATAAGGATTTTCTATACATTGTTACTGTCGCAAAAATAAAGGCAAGCAGCAAAAAGTTTTGTCATTATATTTAACACAATGTGCATTGAATTTATAATTTCCAGTACAGTACAATGAAAATTGATTCAATCAAACGTGTAGCAGCGAATTGAAATTTATGTGTGAGATTTTTCAAAAGATAAAGCATAAAATTTTAAAGGTGTGTGTGTGTGTGTGTTACTAACAAAACAAAGATATAATGGATAAAGTTTGTTATCTGAATTTTAACATTGGTGTCCCTAATAAAATCATATTACATATAAGAATATTTTTTATGGATAGAGAAAAGACAAAATCTCTAACCATAAAAATGCAGTAATTGCATGGCACCATATGCTGGGAACATTATCGTGCAAGCAAACGTGAAAAAATAATATGCTAACAATTATTAATAGGGTTTTGACCCTTTCAAATCTTTAAGTTTCAAATACAAATATTTAATTTCAATTTGTGATTTGTTGGTATTTTGTCTGTAAACGAGTGATTGTAACATGCTTGGCTCTTACGATGATGCCCAGATGGCATAAATGAAAAAGATTAAAGCTTTGTATATGACGTCGGGAACGACATTGGGAAAAAAATATAGTATTTGTTTGAATATCAGCCCTTCCTGCTTATTCCATACTCGAGTTGAAAAATTCTTACTTTGAACAAAAGGTGTCGCCGGGTTACCATCCATTACACACAAAAAAAGCAATAATTAGCAATACTTTGCGCGAAGAATACAATACGCGTGAAATTATTGCTCGTTTTTGACATTTAATTTGATCTTATTTTCCGTTGGTTTCATTTTTCATGTTGTTGTTTGGCTTAACTAAAAATTATAAAAATAAAATAATTTGTGGGTCTTTTTCGACTTTTTGGCCAAAAAAGGAATAATGAGTAAGTATTCATTATTAATGTAATGCTACAATCCCAATACTGACGTAAAAATGTATATGTGCCGAAGGCTCAATGATAGCCATTGACCTGCACTTACCGATCTCTCTCCTACAAATATTTTCTGAAGGAGTGGGCCAACCATTGCTAACAGTTCATCGAATGCTTCGGGATTATTGCGATGGTAATTTGCAAATGATATACTAATACTAATAATAATACAAATACCAATACCAATACCAATACAAATACCAATACCAATACCAATACCAATATCAATACAAATTTAAATATAAATATAAATACATATACAAATACAAATACAAATACAAACACAAACACAAATACAAATATAAATAGAAATACAAATACAAATAAAATAAAATACAAATATAAATACAAATACTAATAGAAATACAAATACAAATACAATTAGAAATACAAATGCAAATGCAAATAAAAATACAAATACAAACACAAATACACATTCAAATACCAATACAAATAATATACAAATACAAATACAGATACAAATACACATACAAATACAATACAATTAACAATACAAGTAGCAGCAGATAAAAAATACACTATTTTCGAAGCGGTAATTATCATAAAACAAATTATGCATAATTTAATTCATAATAAAAAGTTCATTAAAAATCATTTTAAAAAAGTCCTCTTGCTGTTTTTAAGCTCAAAAATGACATCGGCGAAGTCGATATTTTTTGCTGTTTCATTTTATATTGACAAGATTGATAGTGATGTTAATCTTTCTAGACTAATGGTGGGGCGAACATAATTTATAATAATTTTCAATTTTGAAAAAGATATTTCGGCTGATGCAACTGTAACCGGTTGTTAATAATATTTTCAGTACAGTGATTAGGTTAGGATACATTTCAGATAAATTGTTAGAAAGGGTGTACCGTAGAACTTCTAAACAAGAAGATTTTTCTAGGACAATATTTCTAAAGAACAACGATTTCTGAATTAAATCATGAGGATGAAAATCTCCTTCGATTGCAGGATGTAAACTTTTGCAATCAATAGAAATGTCTAATTCTTTCATACTTTTTAATTTATCTAGTCTAGTATTGTAGTGCTTTTCATATGATTTGAATCGTTTCTTAAATGACACAGTAGCAGAATCGACAATTCTTAAAAAATAATCGGTTTTAAAATTTCGTTTTGCGTCATTTATAGCAACATCGCCAGCCTCATAGACAAATAATGATCGAATTTTCCTATGTCGCACGATTTTAAATATTTGATAACTATGTAATTGTAACGCAATCTCGTTGGCTTTACCCAAAGATAGAGCGATAACAATTCTTTTAGAAGTTTTATTGCCAAATCTATTTGCATAGTCGAGCTTTGCAATATTTTACTGGCGAAACCAACTTTACTCAACAAATCGTACCAAATCATAATGCTTACGGTATTTCCACACTCAGTCAAAGCATCTAAAATTTTTGTAAATTGTAGATATATTTGTAGCTTTGACACTGTCGTTACGGCACTCCCATCTGGTATCTGAAAGGGGTTTCAGTGTTAGATACTTCACATGTTTTATTAAGAGATCTCATCGTACCAAAGAATACCAAAAAATTGAGAGCTTTGACAGAAGTTTTAGCGGCACCACCGAGTAATACATTAAAATTATGACAACCACATGGCACGAATAATGCCTTTAAGTTCTCCCTTGTGTTTTTTTTTGTGATTTGGGGATAGGCATTGAAATATGGGTCTTCAGATATTGAAACCTAAAAAAACTACATTCTAACCTCAAACATATGTACCAATCAAAATCTTTGTAAACTCGTAAATATTTGAATTGATTCCATTACGTAACTAAATTTTATTGAGATTATTTGACTGGAAAGCTGTAAATATCGCATTTTTCTTTTATTTAAGAGGTTTTTATGCCTAATGGAAGCAACTTCATTATTTTTTTTTTGTTTCGATTGCTTTGTTTCCATGCGTGCTTTTCCTTTTAATACTAAATTATTTATAAACTACTATAAATACATTAATAAAGTAATATGGCTTTGCCTGGCCCTCGACAGTCTGACAAATTGATTCCCTCACATTATAAAACGCTGATAATTTTTGATGACAAAGCTCGTCCGGTTGTTTCGTGGACCACCCCAAGAAAACTGTCTTTAATTTCCACAGCCAATACATTAATATCCACAAGGCGGTTAATTACAGATAATTGCTCCTTATGACTAACATCAGGAGTACAACCTAGTGCTAGTATTATGGAATAATATTTCGCCTATTTTATCAAAGCTACAACTTTTTGTCGAACTTTATTACCCATCGCATTAATTAATTCGTTTTGGAGAGAATACGACAAATAAGTAATGCTTCATTTTTGACGTTTGATTTTATTTGTCGTACTTGATAAATGTTCTTTTAAGACTGTGTCCCAGGAAGTTTACATTATTTTTAGCAAATATCATCAGAGCTTCCTCTAAAGGCTAAATTATGTTCCGCTAAATACAATATAGCTGCAATAATGCGCCCAAAAATGCTTGTCAATCTTTGCGACTCAATTACTAAATATTTTTGACGTGCATGATCGATGGTATTACCCGATTTTATTAGCTTTTCTGTATTTAGTCAAGTCTGTAAAGATTCTTATTGCTGCGCACTTCGCTCGTGACTCGATAACCTTTCACTCAAATGAGCCCAATCACATAATCCTTCATTCGATAAAGAGGCACTTCGAACGGAAAATAATTTGCAAGCAAAACACCATACTTTAAGATACTTTTTGAATAAACGCCGGATTTGTTCGTCCTCATTTGCTAATTTTCTTTTATAATACATATTTAACTGTCAAACTTCGACTTTTATTCTTTGAAAATGGCTCATTAAATTGGCCATGTAGCAGGATTATCAATTTCAAATTCACTTAATGCTTGAACTAACATTTGTAGACTATTTTCTTCTTGTAGATTAATAAAGATTTCTTCTTCAACTTCGACATCGTTTATTGGTTCAGCAGCAACCATTTAAACGAAGTTTTGCTGTTCATAGTTAGTTTGAAACGGGGTGCGTTCCCCGGTGGCGGATAGGGACTGCTCATCAGCTAAAACTGCTGGGTAGGAGGGACATAAAATACCTCCCGCGGATCAACAAGACTATATGCAATGCTCAAAACAGAAAGATTTAGCACCCAAGGCGGTAGTCTACACAGTCGACTGGACAATCCATCCTCTTCGAAGGCTGCCCGGAAATTTGGCCGGAGGCAGCGGAAATTTTACATTGTGGGCAGGTGGATCCAATGAAAATACTATTGGTCTAGAAAAGGAAAATATGAATCTATTGGGGAGGCTACAGAAAATGGAGCACTCATTTGCCAAGTTAAGCGAAGAAATCGAGAAAATGAACTTCTAAAAATGAATCGGGATTCAAAAGAACATAGCAAAATAGAGGGTATTGAACCAGAGAAATTAAACTATTTCACTGATGAAGATGAATTAGAAAAGGAGACGGAGTGAATCCTAAAGAAGGAAAAACACTCCAGAAAGAGTAAGAAAATAAAATCTGATTCGTCACCTGAGGCTGAACAATTATGATAGTGGAACAACAAGTACCGAACCAACAGTTGTCCAACACGAGGTCAATCAACCAAAAGGTAGTAAATCTAGCAATAACATTGCATCAAAACTGGTGCAATCGAAAGAAAAACCACCCCCCCCCCCCCAGTAACCAGTTACCCAGAAATTCAGTCACTGATGAAATCAGTTACTGACAAAGAGTATAAAGTAACAGCGCTAAACAATAACATTTGGAAAATTAATACTCTGGACACAGATTCTTATATAACCTTATCCATGAAGTTAAATGCTGAAAAGTATCAGTGGTTTACCTATGAAAATAAACAGGCTCGACCTATAAAAGTTATGGCAAGAGGTTTGCATCACACTTGCTCAACCAAAGAAATAATGGAAGACTTACAAAATAAAGGTCTTAAAATACTAGATGCCGTGAATACTGTTAAAAAAGAGAGAACAGAAAATCAGGAAGGAAACCAAACTTTCAGTAAAATGAGACTCATTCTTTTAATGCTAGTATTTGATAACAAAGAGAATGTTCAAAACATTTATGGTATAAAAGGGATTCTTCACATGAAGGTAAAAATTGAACCAATGAGGAGAACCACTACACGCATACCCCAAAGAAAAGACCTAAAATGCAAGTACCTCCACTTAAAAAGGATGATGGGACCTGGGCAAGAGGTCACAAAGAGAAGGCTGATCTGTTTGCGGAGTATCTCCGGGAAACCATCCCACCACTACCAAGACAACTCCCAATGAAAATATAATGCGAATTCACAAGCTAGATGAGTTTGATATACGGCCAGTAACTCTCAAATAATTAAAAGAAGTGAAAAGTAATGAATCTTAAAAAAAAACCCAGGGTATGACGAAGGTTTCATAAGCTATTACACATAATCAATGCGACTTTTCGGTTAAAATATGTTCCGCATCAATAGAAAGTACCAGAAGTAATCATGATAGCAAAACCTGATAAACCAACTAACAATAAAAAATCATACAGGCCAATTTCTTAGCTGCCAGTTATGTCAAAACTCTTTGAAAAATAATTACTAAAGAGACTTAAACCAATAATTGAGGTCCAACAACTAATTCCTCCACATCAATTTAGATTCAGAGAAAAGCATTCTAAAATTGAACAGTTGCATAGAATAACAAACATAATTGAGAGAACGTTAGAACGTAAAAATGTAAGCTCAAGCATATTCATGGATGTTGCGCAAGCGTTCGATGAAGTTTGGCACAGTAGTCTGAAATACAAACTGCATAGAGATCTGACGAGGCAATTCCAAGCCATACTAAGATCCCTTTTTTCCAATAGACATTTTCGAGTGAAATATGAGGATGAATACTCCGGACTAAAGAACATCTTTGTCGGTGTCCCGCAGGGGAATGTTTTAGGACAAATCCTGTATTTACTTTCTACAAGGGACATATCAACCATAAATGAAGGAACCATAGCCACCTTTGTAGATGGCACAGCAATTATGGTGATTGGAAGTAATGTCGCTAATACAACGAGCAAACTACAGAGGATGATCATATTAACTTTATATATCAAAAGGCTTACTATCAACCTATAGAAATTAACTCGCGACACGTGCCTTATGCAAATACTAATGCTAAATACTTAAGAGTAACTTAACATAAAGTTCAGAAAAATGTATTGGTAACTCGTAGATTTGATTAACATTTTACAACACATACATATTGTCTTGTACCACAAGGTCAGATTCCAAAATAAAATGGCAAACGTGGTACAAGAATGAAGGTGCAATAAACTTGGTATCGGTACGGTATATATTGGTTGGTTTTTGGATAAAAACACTTTTTTAAAGCACGATTGTGTTATGGGTTTTATAACAATTTTATTTTTACAAGCCTTAATTTTGCACAATAATTTGATTTTTATAAGTTGATGTGAACTCTTCGATGGTTGATTTTAGAAGACAGAGATTTTTATTTTTCTTTAATTTTACAAAATTTTCTTATTATAGTAACATTATTGTTAATTTTTATGGTTGATGGCAGATGGCCAAAAATCTACACAACATTTAAAAGTTTTGTTTACAACATTTATAATGTTTTTAATGTGAATATGTATGCATTCAGGGTAATTTATATGTCATTATTAAAACATAAACAAATTCAACCAAAAGGTAAACAAGGTAAATTTCATTATTAAATTTAAATCTAAATTAATTCAAGTTTTGTTTGATTTCAGATTAAAACATAAATTTAAGGTATTACATAACAATATAAGATAAGTATTAAAAATGTATTAATTAAGTAAAATAGAAAATTTAAATATATTAATTTGATTTTAGGTTATGATGCATATTATGGAAATTACAGTGGTATTTCGATGGAACATCAAATTTAAGATAAGTGTCTGGTAATGTGTTGTATACATATAATTTCTTCTAATTTTTTTCCTTTATTTTTTAGGGTTTGTCAGCTTCAGTGGCTTCAACACATATACTATGCATAGGTCAAATTTTATTTTATTTCAATAAAAAGTATGACAAGATCAGCCTATATTTTATAAGCTCGTACCTCTCTTGGCAACTATGACTAAAAGCACCAAAACAATTGCCTCACCCACTATTAGATTATTATTACAACACATAACGTTCGATTCGAAGAGAGAAATGATCAAGAGGGAAAAAAATGTTTGAAGAATTTTTGCTTTGCTATTTGGGTTGGTTTTCAAATATTTCATACCAACGTTATAACTTCTTTAAGCATTACTTCCAGTATAGCCACCCTAATTTTTTCGAATTAAATGCGCTGCATTGAGTAAGGGAAAATTCTTCTTTCAGAATTTCTTATCCATGCAGGAAAAAAATCTCGTAATTTAAAATTTCATTTCGGCAAATTCGGCGGCCATTATTTGGTTCAATAAATTCTGCTGCGATAATTTACTCTGCATAATATGGAAATCTTGAGTGGAAATTCTTGTGTTTACCTGTATTAAAGGAACACTATCGTATAATGAATGAAATCCAAAAATTTAAATTTTTGACATTTGTATTTGGCTCATTAGTTTATTTAAAATTAAAAAGTCGTATTATAATCTCAAGCCTGTCTTGACCATTCTGCCATGATAATTTCATTTCGTTTTGGGTTTTTAATCATAATTTAGTAAGAAGGAGAGTTGGTGTTTCTTACACACATTTTACATTTTGATTTTGAATTGAACTTTCCACATAGAACCAGCTTTTATTGCTTCATGTATTCTGTGTTAATTTAAAATTATGTTGCAATGATGTTGCTCACAAGCAATTCGGATTTCTCCAGATTTCTAGTCTATTTCGAAATGTTTAGACTTTAGCTTGAGTTACCAGCCGTTAGATTTAATTTGACATTTTCGAGGTTTTCGAGCTTCCAGAATTTTTGAGATTTTAGAGAATTACGTGATTTTCTTGATGACTCAAGGGTTTTGTTATTTTCATAAACCGAAAAAGCAAACCAACGGATTATTCGATATTATACATGTTGGGATTATTCAAATTGCCTTAAACCTTAAACCGGTTATAAAAAAATTTACTGTGGGAGTATTTATTTTACTTCAATTGGCTCTCTGGGAATGAGCTCTCGATTATCAAAAATTTCATAAAAAAAAAATATTTTTTTATATAAGGAATAGTCTATCGTAAAATAGCCTTTCTGGGATTCAGGAGTTATTTACTAAACGAAATTTTGGCAATTTTATGTCGCAATGATTGAGTTCTTGGTTGGACAAATTGTTCTACATTACCTTGGGGGAGGCAAAATGACACGTAGCATAGATAACAAAACACGAAAGTGATAAATTGCTAAAGTACTAAACTTCTAATTGTGTATGCACAAAAACACAAAAGTGCCTACAAAATACTACAAAATTTTGAAGGAAGCCGAAGTACTCATATAAAGCTTGTCACAATTGTTAAATTAAATTAATTGTTGACCTACCAAACGGCACAGTAGTTAAAGCTGTGACATTTTTAACGGGCTTTACTATGTTCGAATCCCGATTTTTTATCATATGATTACGATTATTGGTGGCGATGAACACAACTATGACACGTTGTGAACACAACTATGACGCTGTGAATACTACAGGCTGGCAAAAATCAATGCAATGTGCAGGTGGTCTACGCAATAGGGGCATGGGGCAAAATCAAAATTGGACGAGTGGAACTAAGTTTACATTCTTGTTTCTCAAAGCAACCAAAAAAAAACTCCAATTCAATGAAATATTATACCGTAGAAGTCAAAATTTATATTGTTCATGCTTAAACAAAAATGATTTACGCTAAAAAGTGAGTGTATACCTGTGCGCGTATTAAACGATAAATCAGGGAAAATAACCAATGATTTTTTCTCCTCGTCTTTCCTAATATTTATTTACCATATATAAATATATAAATAATCTGCTTATGTACTAACCATTAAAATTCCAGTTCATCAATTTTTATCTTAATCGTTTTTCACATTATCCTTCTCTCTATATTAAATCTTAAATTATTTTCGTCTTTCTCATTGGATATTTAAATATTATAATAAATCTGGCACAAGAGAAAACATCCCAAATAAATAGCAGACGTCAACAAAATATTGTACAAAAATACAAATTTAAATTGTAATCCTTATTCATACTATATATCGATTCGATCACTCTTTACTAAAGTAAATCCTTTTTGATATTCCTTCAACTCGTAAATATAATATCGTATGAGTATGTACGTCCCTATATATTGTATTTGTATGTACATACTCGTACATTCATGATTATTATGTATTTTCGATTTTGTCTACTTTATTCGTAGCTAATTCTTGAGAATAGCAAATACAGGAAAATAAATGGTATTGAAGTCTATTGAAATTTTCCAATGTACTTAGCGTATCAGATAGAAAAATCATGATTTTTTTAGATTTAGATGTTGCATCAATGGAAAATTCTATCTAGATTTTAGTTCTTTGCATTACATACATTAGAGAGATATCGGATTATGTGGGAATAAATGATAAGGCGAAAAATTGATGAAACATTGTGTATCGATCTGCTGTAGTATTCCATTAATATATTTTTGATATTGAGAAACAGTTATCTCTGTAGTATTCAGATTTTAAATTATAATGATTATATTGTCCTGATGTCGTATTTAAATGTTTATTTTATTTAAGTGAAGTTGCTCGGGCGATTCAAGTTGGCACTTGTTGTCAGCTAACTTTCAGCTTCCATAAGTGCTCGAGTTACCTCGACGTGGTGACCGCTGGTAACTAGATTGCTGATTCTTTGGTTTCTAGACTAAAACACAAAGCTAAAGGAGTCACCCTTAAACAAATTACTGGGCGGGGTTAAGGTGTTACTCGTACCGTGCTGATAATCGACCAGTTTAAAAACTAGCTCAGTTGCTAACGGTGGATTCGGATACCTAACGCCCTCCGGATTAAGTGTCCTTATATGTTTATTGCGGATCTCATCACAGATGGACACTCTTTTCTCCGCTACTAGTGGGACCTAACATGGAAGATTTTAAACAACAACAATAAACAAAAGATTCCGGCTCTCTAACAAATCCGGAAAATGTAGTCAAGGAGACTCGGGTTTACCCAGAATAATACCTAGTATAATCTTTACATCGAGTATAATCTTTACATAATCTTAACGTATCAAAAATAGTCGAAAATATCACTAACACTTATAGAAATTGTTAATAATCGACAATCAACTTAAAAGGGGTTATTATTTTTTGTTTGGTGCAACTGTGATTTATTTGTTTGGTTGTCATTCCGTTTCATTTTGTTTGATTGTGTATTGGTAATAAAGGTCAATGCACGCGGAGTGGCAATCAAGCGATTGTATATGGTTTTTTATTTTTTTTTATATTTTGTAAAATTAGCAAGTTTATTTTTTTTTATATTTTTTGTTAGTTACTTATCAGCCGGCGTGCATTTAACATAAAATTTCATAAAATATAAAATTATAATTGTAGTTAACTTAATAACAACTTAATGTCATCATATCCAACCAATTGGATATAGCTAACAAGCTCAATAAATTCTATAACAGTGTTGGTGATTCAGTATCTAATTTTAATTCATTTTCTTTGTATGAACCCCTTATCTCAGTTCCAAGTTTAACGACTTTTGGATAACTTAAATTATGTATCTGCGAAAGGCTATGACTGTTTATCTACCTCGGTTGTAAAATACGCATGCCCTAGAATTATTACCAGAATAGTTTTTGAAATAAATATAAGTATTCAGGAAGGAAAATTTTCCTTGTTATCTCAAAATCGCTACAATTGTTCCCATATTTAAATCCGGTGACAAGCATGGCAAGTCCAATACTAGACCGATCTCGGTATTACCAGTCCTGTCTAAAGTCTTTGAACGTTTCTTGTTAAATAGAATTTTAAACCATCTAAACAAATATAATTTAATTCATCCTAAACAATTTGGGTTTCAAATACAAACTAGCACTCTTTCAGCAACGCTTAACCTAACCGAATATATTTATTACAGTATAAACAATAAGAAAAAAACGTCCTGCATTTTTCTTGACTTGCGCAAGGCTTTCGATTGTGTCAATATTCAGGTTCTTGCTGTAAAATTACGTAATTTTGGGTTTGACGGTAAAGCCTTGGAGTTAATACATGATTATTTAAGAGAGTGGAGACATTATGTTCATATTAATCGAGTTGAATCTACGGTCCTAGATCACAGAAATGGCGTACCTCAGGGCTCCATTTTGGGACCCACGCTATTTCTTATATATATTAATAGTTTATTAAATCTTGCACTTAATGGCAATGTTCAATGTTTTGCAGTCGATAGGGTAATTATTTATAGCTGTGACAACTATCATCAACTAAAAGAACAAATGGAAGCAGATATGTGCCTGGTCAATGATTGGTTGTTATGTCATTCTCTACAACTGAATGAACAAAAATCAAGTTTTTTAATTTTTTCATTGCAAACAAACTTTCAAGGCAAAACAATTTATCGCTCTGAGCAAGTAAACTATCTTGGCTTATGTATTTCGCAACAATTATCATGGTCGCCACATGCTGATCATATAAAATCTAAAATATCACCTTTTATTGGTCTTCTAAATCAATGTTCTCGTTATTTGAACCCTGTAGTCAAGCAAAATATATATTTTAGTTATATTCATCCGCATTGTACCTACTTACTTCCAATTTGGGGTGCTTTAACAATGTCGAAGGTAAACGAGCTTTCTATGTTGCAAAATAAAGCTTTGAGAACGATTCATGGATTGCACAATCTGTATCCAACTAAGCTGTTATATTCCCACAAAATATTGCCATTTAGTAAGCTTATAGATTAAGAGTATACATATATTCTTAATACAAAAAAATTATCATGAAACTAATTCGTACTAAAAACTTTCTTATATTAAACCAGGATATAACGAATCGTAGTAGTCGAAGATCCTTGTGTTATCGCCCCTTTCCATATAAATTTAATATTGCCTTGGATAGTGTATTTTACAGAGGGGTGTTACTATACAATGGTTTAACAAAACTTATCGATAAAACCACTAAACCGCAATCGTTCAAAAATATAGTTAAAAATAGATTATTTCTTGAATACTGTGAGCAGTACGATATTTTACACGGATTGATTCATGTTTAGGATTCCGAAGTGCTTCTCTACTAAACCTGATTAAACCTGTTTTTACCTGATTAAATTTAATTTCTTGTTTGAGAAGCACCGGAAATTTTTATTTTATTTTTATTTTCATTTATTTTTTTATTGTTTCGTGTCTTATTTCCAGCATGACCTAGTTTAACAGAAAAAGTGTACTATAATAATATTGCATCGTTTCTATGTTACATCTTGTTATGATAATCAAAAAAATTAAATATTCTAATGTTTTTTGTCATCTAGAGTATAGAGCCATAATCTTCTAGAGTATAGAGCCATAATCTTAATGACGTATTTTTTAGAAGCTTTTTTAGTGGTATAACTTTTTACTGATTTCCATAGGAATCCATAGTAAAAATGGTGTTTTTTAGCTTCAAGTTTTTCAATGAAAAAAGCAAAAATATTATAAAATGTTTATATAAAAGTTTTCTACACATCTTTAAGAACAATATACAAGAAGGCCATATTGGAATTAAGTAAATATTAATCGCAGAAATATTAAAATTAAATTATTTCTAAAATATATTTTTTCGAACTTTCATTTTGAAAAATACATCAAAGTTGGCTCTGACAAATTAAAATAATACTTGCTAAATTTATCTTTAGTTTTACTAGTGTACGTAAGATGTCTAAATGGTTACAGAAAAATACGAAAAAAAGTTATTTAATCCCAAAATTAACAAACGTTCCTATATTTTGTGAATTGGTTTTGCTTTTCCTACAATTTTTGAACTTGAAATTTCCCCAGGTGGTAATTTTTGGTACGATTTTTCCAAATTTTTACGGCCATCACTGCCATCTATGTAATGTTTATTGACTTAATGATGAACGAATCGTAGTAAGCTTTTATTTCAATTTGACCAGAATGCTGTTGTTATGAAATTTTTTTTATATTTTGGTTTAAATAAATTAAATATTACAAGAAAATGAAAATGATTTACTTCAACGACATTCATATATGTTGAAATTCAAACATTTATGAAAGTATTTCAGAAATCATAATTAAGAATTTGTAACGTTTTCATTTAAAAATTTGTCTTAGGAAAAAAAGTGATTTCCCATATGTTTTGTGTGTTTTACTATGAAAAGTTCCGTTTTTTCCTCGTTTCTAATTCCCTTATAAAAGCTCAGATTTTTTGATTATGGCTCTACAAAATACAGGGTGCTCTGGGTCTACCGAAGAAAATCGTCTTCGACAACGGTACCAACTTCGTCGGTGCCAATACCGGGCTACATGAATTGTTTGAACTCCTTCAATGCTCCGCTCTCAAATCCGAAATTCAACTCATGTGTCAACGTGACAAAATTGAATGGTCATTTGCTCCACCGGGCTCACCTCACTTTGGTGGTCTCTACGAGGCCGCCGTTAAGTCGGCAAAATATCATCTTCGCCGCCTAACGCTAAACGCCAAACTGACGTATAAAGAGCTCAGCACACTGATTAAGCAGGTCGAATCTGTTTTGAATTCTCGGCCGCTTGTTCCAATATCTACCGATGATGTAACTGAGGTACTTACTCCAGGACATTTCCTCGTTGGCCGGCCCCTTAATTCAATACCAGAAGTAGGATCTTCAAATTCTAATCTATATCATATTACACATTGGAATCTTACCAGAGGTATATTTCAAAACTTCTGGTCCCGTTGGTCCAAGGAATAAATCCAAGAACTCCAACATCGCCATCGTTGGGCAAAAGAAGCATCAAATGTTAAAATTGGTACAATAGTTATCATCAAGGAAGACGATATTCCATTGCTCAAGTGGAAATTGAGCAAGATAATTGATACCCATCCTGGAGTTGATGGCCGCGTCCGCGTAGTAACTATTAAAACTGCGACTGGTAAATGTAAACGTGCTATTATGAAGATTGTTGGATGCAAACGCTTACCGATGATTTGCACAATGAGCAATGTCAATTGGTTCAATTGACTGAATTGTAAACGCTCGCGAATGGTATCCATGAGATTGCTATTTGAGCGTGGACTGTATTTTTTGTTTTTGTTTTTGTTTTGAGAATAACTTAATTTAATTTACATATAATTATTACTGATACATAGTGTTAAATTGGAATATCTTGAGATAAGTAGTAAATGTTAGTAAAAATAATATATTTATAATTATAATGTTGTGATGTTTGTCTTATTTCAGCTCAGCTGATGTGATAATGCAGTGAACAGATGATGTTGGACGGAGGACGCCATATGTATGCCAATCTTTTTTAGTAGGTTTTTTTATTTTTTATTTTCAGGATGAAGTCTTAACAAAGATCGCACCATTACCAATTGATCCTATTCATTCCAAGGATCAAGGCGGGGAAATGTTAATGATCGGCAATTAACTTAAAGGGTTATTATTTTTTTTTTGGCGCAACTGTGATATATTTGCTTGGTTGTCTTCCGTTTCATTTTGCTTGATTGTGTATTTAATAAAATATAAAATTATAATTGTAGTTAACTTAATAAATATTATAAATTAAAATCAAAAATATAATATAATATAATAAATTATAATTATAAACAAATCAATAAATATTGTTAATAAAAAATGAAATTATAATAATCCAACGTAGAAGTATAATTTTCTTCAGTGTTGTATAAATTTTCCCCTATAAGTGATATAAGTGGCAGAAAAAAAGGGCTAAAGGGTGGAAATTGAATGGGCAGAGTTAAATAGCACGCCTGAGTGATTCACTCAAACTTAATAATTCTTCAACCTGGGGAAAAAAGCTTCTCCCTACAATTAACAGAAATAGTAGGTTTTTTATTTAATAGTATGCGTGCGTACACAAACTAGCTGAACGGACTAGCTCAAAAGTAGTGTAATATTTTTTGGAGTAAATTTAACTTTCTTCCCTCAACATTTTCTTGGACTAGCCGGTATACCTCGACGATATTCAGATTATCCAGATGCTTATACCTCAGCAGGTAACTCCAGAGAAGATAACGATCACTTATCACACAACATGGAGAGTCAAACAAATATGAACGCTCGTGAAAACTTACCCTCCCATTTTCAGCAATTTAAACAAAATTTCAACTTACCTGCCGAACTCTAGTAACCTACCGATTCTTAAGCCTTACCCTTGAAATACCCTAGCAAATAGAAATTTGCATTTTATGGCTCACCAACTGCTTCAAATATCAAACGGTTCTTATTTAAAATTGACCACATGGCAATCTCAGAAGGTATTCCACCCAAACAACATGTTTTAAAACGCCACGCTGCAGAATGGTATTGGAATACTATTAAAAGGCACAGAAATATCCCGTGGCAGAACCTTAAACTTAAAATGATCAAGCGATTTCAGGATCGGCGTATTGATTTAGATATTCCAAGACAGGTGGACACCCAAGACAAAGATTTAAGGATAATTTCCTTTAGTTTTACAGTGATCTCATTAGCATGTCCATACAAACGGCAAGTTCCATACCAGATTCAAAAATTATATTTATCATGCGAAGAAATATGCGAGTAGCAAAAACATTAATGACTCTAATGAGGATGTGTTAGCGGCGCTATATAAAAACTTCAATCAACAAAATGCCAATTTAGCGCCAGCATGCAACAGTTCCGCTAGGTTTCAAAATATGTTTGTTTGTTTCAACTATCAGCAGACCCATAATCTTTTTAAATATTGTCCAAACCCTGGGCCACTAAAATCAAAAATGTCTAACCCTCAGTCAAATTCCAGAAACGTCCGAATGGGGATGGCACTACTCACCCCCAACGCAACCATAAACAACAGTACGAAAAAGACGATATGGCGAGCTCATGGAGTCTCCGAATTTTTAGAAAACGTCGATTTATCGAATAAAACCAACTCTCTAAATTCTAAAATGAGACTCCACTTGGTTCTTTACAGTATCATCAAAAGAGTTCGCCACATACTTTTGAATATTGGAAGAAAAGAAGGGAAATAAAAACAAAGATCACGGATTCATTGATAAAGGATGAAAGTGATGGACGACATTATGCAGGGGTTGGGGAATTTTCCCTCAGCCGAGCGCACCGGAAGTGGGCAAGCTGAAACTATCTTGGGTCATATACGCGTACCGGTCACTTTTTGTGACAGAACCTGTATGTTTATCTTGCACATCGTTCCTAACCTCTGTCAGGAACTATATCTTGTTTTAATCTCAAGTTAGTATTGGGTTTAGCGAAGACACATCTCATTTCCCACGCAATCAAGATTAAGGAAAATGTGGAACCTATTAAACAGAGATATTATTCGGCCTCTTCTGCAGCTCAGGAACTTATGAATATGGAACTGGACAGAATGTTATCGTTAGGGGTTATTTAGGAAGGCAGTAGTTCGTGGTGTCCACCTATTGCGCTGGTGCACAAGTTCAATAGCAACGTACGACTGTGTCTTGATCAACGTAAAGTTAACTAGGTTACAGTGAAGGATGCTTTCCCTTTGCCTATCATCCACGGTCTACTGGGGCGTCTTGTCCAGACGAGGTTTATTTCTAGTCTCGATTTGAATGATGCTTTCTGGTAGATCCCGTTGGATGAGGGGTCGAGGGATAAGACTGCCTTCACTGTTCCTGATCGGCCATTGTACCAATTCGCAGTCATCCCGTTTGTACTTCGCAACACACCATAAACAGTGACTAAATTAATGTCAAAGGTGATTCCCTACTAAATACATGGCCAAATCTTTACTTACTTGGATGATCTCCTGATAACAAGCAAAACATTTGACGAGCATATACAACTGTTGGAAAAAGTCGCTGGGTATTTAGTAGCGACAAACTTGACTATCAACTAACAAAGGAAGTTAAATACCTCGGCCATATCGTTGGTGATGTCGTGCTAAAAGTAGATTCAGATAAGGTGTCAGTAATAAGCAACTACCCAAAACCTAAAAATGTTCGACAAATTCGACGATTTTTAAGTATAACGGGGTCGTACCGTCGATTTATTTCTAAATATGCGGAGCTTGTTAGACCCTTAACCAACTTATTGCGAAAAAATACCAAATTCATTTGGACCAAAGATGCAAACGGTTCCTTTATGAAACTCAAAAGTGTGTTGTCCACTGCACCAGTTCTGTGAAACCCGAATTTTTCAGAATACTTTTTTATTCAGTGTAATGCATCTAGGAGTGGGGTACGGGGAGTACTCTTTCAAAGGTCATCCAGTGGCGAGGATCGCCCTATTTATTGCCTACTTTTCTAAGCGTCTCAATCAGGCTCAACGTAATAATTGCATCACAGAACTTGAGTGTTAAGCTGCGGTTCATTGATCACGCTAGTTTGAAGTGGCTAATGAGACAAAGGTACCTCTCGAACGTCTCGCTCGCTGGAGCCTTAAACTTCAGGAATTCAATTTAAATATAGAATTTTGTTAAGGTAGTGAACATTTGGTACCTGACGCCCTATCACGCACTTTTGAATTAGCAAGTTCAGAGAAATTATCGAACGAAATTTCATCTCTTGGTATTGATTTAGAAGCTCCTGAATTTATTAAAGATACTTATTACTAACATTTCCTTAAGACTATTATCGAAAATCGTGGTAAATCTCCTAATGTTAAGATCATAAATCACAATATTTATATCAATCTCAAACCGTTTCAACTCAATATATCCTTTGATTCTGATATTTCTTCGTGGAAGTTTTATACTCCGAAAAGTTTCACTCCACAGGCTCTAAATCCTACATCTGAACATCTTGAATATCAAAAAACTTTAGAGTTAATACGCAAGTACTATTTCTGGCCAAATACGGCCAAAGTCGTTTATAGCTTTGTTACTTAAATCAAATTTTAAAACCACCAAAGGAGAAGTTTTCAGAAAGTTATCGGCCATTTCAAAAACTTGGATCATACAAGTATATTTTTGTTGAGCCAATTCGTGATGTAAAAGCAAAAATTATTTGCAATTTCTAGGAGCACCGAGTCTTCCACATGTTTCCTATCCCGGAAACTATGGACAGATATGGGGTTAAACATATTTTTACACCAAAATATCGTCCGCAACCAAATGCGTCAGAGCTTACTAACCGTTCCATACTTCAGCACTAAGAAATGTTGTTCATAACAGTTCCAATCAATCTTTCCATTTTTCAGTTTTCGTTACCCATTTTATTGGTCACGGAAATTATTACGAACTATTGAAGAAGCTTAAAGCATTGGATATTAAGGAATTAGAAATATCAAATTCGGATCGATTATCTAGTGCACAAGAGAATGTAATGAAAAAATTTGAACATTCATATGAACAAAGTGCCAATCGTTATAATTTACGAACTCGTGTTCGTAAGTTTCAGCCAGGACAGGAAGTTTATATCCTCAATGTTGTTGCTAGTAACGCCGCTGAAAAGTTTTCAGCAAATTTGGCTCGTCGTTTTAAAAAAGCGTACATTATGAGACCAATAGGGACAGTAGCATATATGCGGTAGGTGATTCTACAGGAAAAACTCTTGGTATTTTTCGTTTAAAAGTCATTCGCAATTAAAAACCCCAAATATTAAGTTTTAACTCCCCTGTTGGTTTACTAACTTATGTACGGCATGAAATGTCAACTAAAGGGTGTAGGTCGTCCTGAATGCCGTCTGAAACGGCGTATTATTTATTCAATCACTCCTTCATTTTGGCTGATACCGGTGTTAGATGGACTTTATTTGATAAATTGTAAATCAAACTCTAGTGTTCTGACTAAATACACTAAAATTGTGTGTCACATTTAAGATACAAACGATTGAACAAGTTTCTGGTATAAATGCAACAATTTAAAGTGTAACCTAATTAATAAAAAAACAAAACTAAATCATTTGCGTGTTTCGTTACAATATATCAAAAACAGTTACATGTTTTGTCAGGTACATGTTGCTACAAAGTATCAATAATTGTTGATTGGTAATCACACTGCTAGTTGGAAAAAGTGACAAGCTGGGCACCCAAGAGTTAAACCAAATTCGAGTACGCTGAATACAATGGTGAAAAATAGTCCTATTTCAAAGTTAGTCCCTATTTTTGAGATATCGCTTTCGACATGTTTTGGCTCAGAGTCAAAAATTTGTCAAAATATAGACTCAGTTTCACGTTGTTAGCTCTTGAATCATTAAGATTTTCGTTTTGATTTCTTCAGCAAAGTTGTTCCTATTATTCCGGCCAACAATTTTGCCGATCAATTAAATATGAAAAATGGCATCCAGTCCAAAAAGAATGCCATGCCACAAGGACTCACATCATCGTTCATCAAACGACGAATATCCGGTCCATTAAATAGCATTCATGAAATAAAAAAAACATGATGCGAAATGAAATTTCATTTGATTAAAACTTAGATTCGAATAGATTTAAACACCAATCTTCTTTTATTTTCATTCCACTTAACCGTGGAAAAATGAGACGCAATTCGATGAACACATTTCCATCTGGATTCAGCGCTATTATAAAATTTTTAATTATTCCAAGCTTGATATGAAGCGGTGGTAGCAATATTTTTCAATTGTCATAAGTTGAGTCTCAACGATGTTGTCGCGTCGCAATCTAATGTTCTCGCGTGAAGCCCAGTTCCATTCGTTGTATTGGTCGCCTTCAAAACGAGTACTCCACAAGCACATAAATCACATGTTTTTAGTGTAACTCAATTGCATTCCTCTTAAAAGAGCTGTCAATCAATGTTTTTTTTCATTGATGCATAAGTTTTCCTTGTGTCTGTGCTGAGTGCAATTGGGAGGAGAACTACCTTCAAACTGCTTTTTGGAGGAATCGATAAACAATCACCAATCTTGGGAATTATATGCATGGTGCATTGTGGAAACAAAACTTTGATACAGGTATTTCTCCGGTTTTATCCAATTAACATGTACCGTTTTGTGTTATATATATATATATATATATATATATATATATATATATATATATATATATATATATATATATATATATACTACCTTGTAATATATATAATATATATCATTTAAACTTTCCTCACAGCCAAAACCAACAGCATAAAACATTTGCAAATTGTTATTGCTTTTGCTCATGTAAAATGTTATATACGTCGCAACACTTTTACACCTTATTCTTTTCTCTAACTACGTTAAAAAATTATTATTTTTTCATTCTTCACATCAAATTAGTTAGAATTGTATCAAAATCTTCATCAATGTTTATACAAGCCGTGCTGAAAGTTTAATTGATAAATGCACTAAAACAAACGGTACATTCCCAAATGTGTATTAGTCAAATAAACGCACATAAAACGCACCTATACTCATATATCACAAAACAAAACATATATATGTATATATACAAATGCCCGATATTTTGAAATCCCTTAATTTCGTTCGAAATTTTGTCAGTTGTTCGTTGAGTGCCATATCGATTCATAATCTTAAAATTTGTATTTAAACTTGCCATTAAATTTTTATTGAAAATGTCGAATTCAGAAAATAATAGTGTCTCCTCAGTGATTACGGATAATACCATATCAAGTAAATTTGCTTTAAAATTTTTAATCTGTTTTGTTCATTTGTTAGTGTAAAGTCTTATAGTCAAACAAAACTACGGACACAACTTCTAGTTACTAGTTTCTTTGACAGGGACAGAACTCTCAGTGAACAAAACACTTTTTCTTACTTTTTTCATTATAAAGTAATAAACATTTTAGAAAAAAAACGTCAGTTAGAAACAAGAAAACTACACGTCATCTGTATTGTTCCAAATTGCCAAAAATAAATTTCCGAAAAATTAAGAATACGAACAAAAGTGGATAGACTCCATTGGACTTTTACGTAATGCTATCGTTAATAAACACCATTATGTATGTCAAAGGCACTTTCTGAATGAAAATTTTACTTCGAAAAATCGTTTGACAAAATGCTGTGCCAATCCTAAATATAGTTAAAACATCCAATATTGATGATGAACAAACAACATCTCTTAATCGTGATCAAGACAACATCCATCTGGAACAGGATTTTCCATTGGTTATAGAACCCCAAACACTAGTTTGGAAACCCATCGGAACCCAACTGACCAAATTGACGAAGAAATAGAATTTTTGAAATTTATTGGTAAAATGAACTATCATTATTGTCAGACTCCTCAAGAAAATGCATTTTTGTGTCGAAAATGTATAAAAAATGGAAGAGTAATAGAACTTTACAAGAAAAAATTAAAAAAATACCAACGGGAATATAATTTAATAAAAGCATCCTACCGAAATCTGAATCTTTGTTTAAAGAGAATGAAACTAAAGCAAAACAAATTTAACAAAATTGACGATCATATTGATAATTTAAAAGTTAACGAAACGACAAGAAGGGTATGTAAAAATCTTGTAAAAGACGATTTTTACTACAATGAAAACGACAAAGCTTTCGCACAGTCATTATTTTATAAATCGGCTTCAACGTATAGGTACTTGAGAGACCAACTTAATTTGAAATTACCGTCCACCTCATCTATATATAAATGGTCTCCTATAAAGTTTATACCACCAGGAATAAATGAAGTTTTATTAAATCAACTAAAGAAAGTATTCCAAAATATGACTGAAAAATCCAAAATTTGTGTGTTATCTTTTGATGAAATGTTCATCATAAAAGACTTGACTTTTTACATATGGTATGTATTTTTAGACCGCGTTGATGGTTTCTGTGATGATGGAAATGAAAGAAAAAATGAATTGGCCACATCAGTTTTATTTTTCATGTTATGAGGGCTGGTGGATGATTCGAAATATGTTCTCAGTTATATTTTAATCAACAAATCTTCTAATCCGTTATATTTATCGGCGTTAATAAAGAAAAACATAAAGATTTGCAACAATTTGTTAAAATTAAACATTGTTATGGTAACGTGCGATCAGGCCGCTACTAACATTGCGACTTATAAAACACTCGGTATGACTCCGGAATCACCATATTTTTTTGTTGATGATTTACAAATTTTGGCACACTTTGATCCTCCGCATCTCATTAAATCTGTCAGAAATGCATTTTAAAAAAAAAAAAATTCAACATTCAGATTTTGGAGTAACTGATATTAACGTCATTCGAAAAATTTACGAATTTGATCATGAACAAAACGTTAAGTTAATACCAAAACTTACCGTACATCATTTTGAACAAAACACTTTTCAAAAAATGAATGTTAGATTAGCAGTTCAAATGATGAACAGAACAGTAGTCAGCGCAATTTACTACGTTAAAAGTTAAACCAGAAACATTCGGTGAATACCTTAACAATGCCATACCTACCTTAAATTGTCGAAACTTTAAATCTACCGCTCCTTTTGAACGACCAATGGAAATTGGAAATAATGTTTATAAAATACTAGAAGACAGCCTATTATTTCTTCTAGATAACCTAACAATTATTTCCAAAAATGAAAACTACTTTAAGTTTATGAGAGGACTTAAAATCAGCATAAAAGCTAATATTTTGTTAGTTACGATGTTAAAAGAAAAGTCTGACGTTGATTATTTATTTTATTTTTATATAAAGGTGGATTTAATTATATGCCATCTAGTCATGAAGTAGGACAGACATTTTGCAAATATTATAGTAAGAAAAATTACATTAAATTCGCCATTTAGTAATTGCATGTCCGACGAGTCACAAGCTGTTGAATTAGATGGGAATAGCTTTAAAACCGATTTTGAAACGAGTTTGAAATCCAAAGAATCAGCGAGTATAAATAGTTTACCATTGGACAATATTATTGAGGAGGCCGATATTCAGATTTTATCATAAAAGAGAATGCATTAGTTTACTATGCTGCATATTGCATTATGAAAAAAATTTGATTGTTAAAGCTGCCGGGATAAAATGATAAAGAAAGGCGATGAAATTAAAATGTCAGACACTTTTTGGCAGAAAAAAATTTCAAAATAAAAGAGAATAATTTTGGTTCATTAAGTGCTCCTTCGGATGAATTTACCACCATAGCCCGATCTTTGATAACTGCTTTTGAAAAATATTATCATCATAATTGTTTTTCTCATAACATAACCAAATTTTTGACGGATGAATGCCTAAACATGATGGCTGAAGAGTATTTATCTTTCCTACCAAATCCAAATGAAGCCTGTTATGACCATATTCAGAAACTAGAAAAATTTTTTAATCTTGTTTTAATGAGAAAGAATTGTAGATGGTCGACGGTTAATAATGAATTTTCCAAAACAAAACAAGCAACTAGAAACCTTAAAATATTAAAGAGTTGAAATAAATGTTTTTTTTTTAAATTTGAATGCATTTTTCTTACATTTGTCTTGTTGGCTCATCCAAAACTAGTGTATATCACACATGTCTTTTGCTTATTTAGAACCCATTTTGCTAAATTATTTACTACATCATTATTTACTACAACTTAGCCTTAATCAAATTTTTACAAGATAAATTAATATTATAAATAATTAATTATAAGTTAATAAGTAACAAGGTACTTAAAATAATTAGAAAAAAATATATTTATACATTTGATTTAAAATGTCAACATACAGTTTTAGAGACTGTCAATGATTTAGGACAGAAAGAAGTTTGTGTCTTTTTGTCTATTTGGATTAAAGAAGAGGATATTTGCTGGCGAACCAACTATTACAAGGCCCTAAAAAAATGATGGATCCGGAACCTTATTGGACTAAACACTGTAACGAAATCCCAAAGGGATTACGTTAACAGACATGAGAATAGCGGTCTGATGCGGTATAGTAGCTGGCTAGAGCTCACGGTGCGGCGTGGGGATTCTCAGACATATTTCTCATGCTTGAATAACCGCATGATGAACATAATTAGAGGGGCAAATGGAAATTAACAATTACACTGCCACGGCCTCAGCGGCAAAAGGAAATAATAAGCCGGGAGTGATCGTTTCGGAGTGACCGTCTCAATTCCAGGCGACTACCGCCGTGACTGCCACACGGGCCTCCCCTCATCGGCCCGCCTACTGGGATGCTGTTTCCCAGTCGCGACGGCTCCCGATGCCATTTATGAAGGAGGGACGCCCGCATGACAATCCCAGCGACAATCCCCCGGAACGAGACCGTCACCCCGACGCGATCAACTCATGTGGCGTGCCGCCCTCCAGCACAGCCTGTCCTGGAGGAACGAACGGCACGCACGGAAAAGGATGGAAAAAGGCCGACCCTTCGCATGACCCCACCTCACATCACCCGATCAATTATTTATTTACGCGCACATGGTGCGGCTTAGCACACAACAGTTAAAAATGCAAAAAGAAAAAAAATTGTTACGGTAAAAGTAAAAAAACTGAAAAAATTCGTTAGAAAACTACGTTACCACTGATTCTACGTTATATTAAAATTTTACTTTCACTAATCACTGTTCCAAAAAATCATGAAAAAGAAAATAACACCAAAGTACCTGAAACAGAAAAATGGACCGCTATGTGGTCGAACCACACCCAAAGCGGACAACCGAACCGAAGCGAAGCAAAAAGAAAAATCGCGAAAACTCCAAACGCAATCACTCAAACAACGGAGAAAAGATGAAATAGGCGTGATATTTGCTCGGTGTGGGGTTTCCACCAAATCGGTGCACCACCACAAATCGCGCGTATGACCACAAAACGTAAATATATAATATATAGAAAAATAAGCGGAGAAAAAAAACAACTGTTACAATTAAAAATTTACAGTTGGTTAATTTCCGCTGATAGCGTACCTTTTTATTTCTTACCCACCTGGCCCGTCCGACCAACCGCAACCAGCGCCGACGCAGGATCCCCCTCTCAAAAAAAATGGCTGCACTGCCCTCACAAGTGGGAATGCTGCTTCAATATTGCGCAAAAAGTTTTGCTTTTGTTTAAAATTTTTATTTTTCTCACTTAGGTAGACGATAGATTCATATTTATTAATGAATTTAAGAGCCCCAAATTCACGCCTTTGTAAACATTTTATAAAAAAAATGATGCACCACACAAATTGAATGTTTATGTTGTATAATACCAAAATAACGTCACGAGTTTATTTTAGTCCCACGTGATCATAACAAAGTTGAGAAAAAAAATTTCACACATCAAAACAACTTGTACTTATCGCCAGTATTACTACTCAAAGGAGTGTAAAACGAGAAAAATCAACGTTTTGGTTTTCAAGCGAAACTTCAAATGCCGTATGTATGAAGGGCATAGAGAATATCGTATGATATTTTCAGTTATTGTCACTAAGTTTTATTGGATAGGATCCATTACTCAAAATCACTGTTACACTACAGAAAACCAAAAAAATTACGGGTTCTCCGTTTTTCTTTTTATTTTATTTGTAATTTATTTATTTTATTAAAAAACAAAATCAGAATTAACGTGATCAATTTATTTTATTTTATTTATTATCAACAGTTCGATAAGCAAAAAAAAACTCCAGACAAAATTAGAACTAATTATATTTTATAACTGCTACAAAATGTTTACAATTTTTAGTTCTTTATTTATTTTGAGTAGTTCACAAATAATTAATTTTTATTTGTATTTAATTGAATTTTGTCCATAAATACAAGCAATAATATTTTAATTCACCTACAACTACAACTGACACTACTTTTCACTATTCGCGTAGTCCAACAAAAAACTTCTCGAAATATAAAAAAAACTAAACTTTTCTATCTAAAACTCACAACTAGACTGTTTCTTTTAACAAATTCAAAACTAGACTAACTAATCAAAAAAAAAATATTTTACATCAATTACAAAAAAAATCAGAAAATTTTCCCCCTCCTATTTTCCCTTCGCATCGTTGTTTGTCCCGCTCGCTGTATTTGTGCACACACACAATCAGTTTTATTATTTTTTTTTTTTTATTGTAAAATCTTTATTCATGTGTATATTCTCTTTTTTTTTTTTTTTGTTTATATGTGCACAAATACAACGAATGAAACCACCAACGACGACGAACATATATATATACTCAGTTGTACGGTCGCTTCGGCTTCATGTCTAATCAGCCGATCGGTTTTCTTCCCCACCCAAAGCAAATATCACGCGTTAATTCAAGCCAATAACACCAACAAGAAAAATGGAATATTCGAGATTGGACATTTTAGCATCGTAAACATTCCATCTCATACCACACAATACATATACACACACCATCTCGCAAGAAATATATATGCTTGTACATGATAATATAGAAAACAAGTAAATGCAGGGAAAAAACAAAATAAAATATTTTTACATAACAATCGGTGAGAATATTAATTTGAACTTTGGGAAAGCATAAATCAGAGCGTATGTATATACAACACTATGGTGGTCATGGTATAAAAAAAACAAATTCAAACTATTTGAGCGTTTGGAATTTTTGCAATTAAAAATTTTCTTCTGTATGAAGTGGAGACATATGGCCGTCGTAACAACACGCCTGTGTTGTATTAAAAAAAATTTAGGTATGTTTTTAAACTAAGATTTATAGAAAAATTATTAAGTAGAGTAACACAAGTTTAAACTCCTCGTCCACAGCTACATATGGAGATGGAAAAACAAAAAATTTGATCGCAGCATTCTTGTTCTGAAGCAGAAGAGGGAGCGGCTCGATCAAAGAAAACATTCAATTTCAATGCAGCAAACATTCATTTTCAATATAGAAAAAATAGATAGAAACAATTACCTGGCTGCTAAAGTTTCTATATCTCCTCGTGATCGAATTCGCAGCGATGAAACCGAAAATAATATAGTCCCAGACCCGGATGACATTATGTCTAAATTTATAGCAAAATCGGCTATATTTCAGCTATATTTCACCACCAACTATACCAATTACTTATTATAATTCACCAGTCTTCACATCAGAAAATGTATATCATCAATTAAAAGTCAACATGAAAATAATAATTCAGTACAGGAAAATGCAACTTCTGTCGAAGCTAACCACGCAATTCTAGAGAAATTAGAAAGCATTTATAGTGAAATTAAAATACTTAAAAGACATCAAAAATCACAAAATTCGTTAATTGATGCACAGAATGCCACCATCAGACAACTCCAAGAACAGTTAGTTAAAACTAATTATGCTAGGAGGTTGGGTAACAACAACAATAATCGGGACACAAAATTTAAAAAAATCGTCAAGTGTAAAGATTTCATTTACCCATCAAGACAGTAGAAGAGCTAAGAGACAGTAGAGGAAACTTATTACAGGGAGCAGATGGTAATTAATTTTATTAATACATTTGCAACTGTTGAAGCGTTCTAAAAGTGTTTCTTTAGTTATAGCTTCATTGTTGGACTGTTGGTAAATGAATTAGTAAAAAATAAAAGTGAAAAATATTTTAGAACACCTAATTGGTTATTAAGCTTTTTTCGTGGAAGGACAATCTGGTATTGCACAAAGGTAAATTTGAATTATATAATGTTTTTTTTTTGATGTTTGATAATTTTTTATTTATTTTACTCTTTTCACGGGAATAAATAAACTAATTTTTTCCTATCTGGCGATGGTGATACTTTTAATAGAGAACACCCTAATACCCTAGACACACTGCGATTTAATAAAACCGATTTAGTGAATTTTTCGAGATTAGTTGCAGTGTGTCAACCTCGATTTAGCTTATCCCTTTGTTTTTCCATAGAATACTTAAACTAGTTTAGCTAAATCGGATTTATTAAACCACAGTCTGTCTAGGAAACTAATAAGACCCTAGACGCTTCGATAACGTCCGATAACGCTAAAAAATCGTTTCAGCTGTTTTTGAAGAGATCATCAATTGTGATAGCTCGGAATTCACAAAAAATACTTTTAAAAACTTAAGTATGATTATTTAAATTTGAGTTTTAATTTACGATTTATTACTTATATAATAGATTGAATTTTTATATTTTAAATAATTAAAATGAATTAAAAACCAATCCTTTTTTTGTTTCATTTTCCCGAATTTGGAGTTTTCCGCCGATCATCCGTATTTGGAACTAATTTAATTACAAAAAAAAAAAATATTTTTTTTTTTTTTAACTTTGATTTATTGAAAGCAATGCAAAGCTGGGCGGTTGTTTTCTCTGTATTCTTATAAAATGCTTTAGGATATAAATTCACTATAGTTTACCCTACGTTTGTTGGATAACTTCAAATAAAAAAAACTGTGGGTTTTCCGAATAATTCTACTTAAAACTAACCGTAAAATCTCACTCAAAATCAAGGCATGTAATTCCTTGTACAGAAAAATACACGAAGCAATAAAGCAAAATGCTGGAATGTAATCGAAAACATTATCAATCTATGTTACCAAAATTTATTTTACATAATGTTCGTACACAACAGGCTGCACAATCACAATACATATATGTATTTCTAAGACCAGTGTGATGTAAAATTTCAGTTACAAAAGACAAACAAGTTCCATGATTTAACTAGCAGTCAAATATCGGTAAATGTCCCAACTCAAAGTCTAACAAAATCGGTTAAATTTCAGTACTCTGTCAGGCTTGAAATCGATTCGGTCCCCGGGAGCAACTAGGTTTTTTTGTGGACGTAAAATTGAAATTGTTTGTCGGGTTATGTTTTGTATGTAGTTGATCAGTTTTTGTTGCGTCTTGGTAACATCTCGCAAGTGGTTCAAAAATTTTGTTGATAAAATCACCTAGAAACTTGTTCCAGTTTTCTTGGTACTCTGCAAGATTAAACCGAACCCCTGCCCTGGCCGAGATCACAAATTATATTCAATATATTGCAATAAATCAAACAGCAAATTGAGGACCAACTAATTTATCATAAACTAGGAATGTTACCTCATTCAATAAACTGAAATTGAACCTTGGCCTTGAGCAGATGTAATTAATAAAGTTTATAAACAAACGGAATATGATTTACCGTCAGAAAATAAAAAGTGAGCGACATAATAAGCATAACCCCTTGAAATCTGGAGAACTGTGTTATGCCCAAATTAATGCGTTTTTATCTTAATTTGAAAATATGAGAGATATTTTTATTAATACATAAACATCGAGTATCAATTATTGTTTCCGTTAGTTTTTCTTGCGCAAGACATGATAGGTTATGCGGCTGTGCAACCTATAATTATACAGTTCCAATTTTTAATTTCGGTTTATTAAATAAGGTAACATTCCTAGTTGACGATTCGGCCCTCAATTTGCTGTTCAGCACAATGATGCTCACATACACAACAGTCATTGCTATGAAATTATTGAAAAACCTCGAATATAATTAGTGGTCTCGGCCAGGGCAGGGGATCGATTTAATCTTGCAGAGGCTTTTATTAAAGTGGGAGATACTCACGATCTAACAAGACCTAAATTTTGTAGCAGGGTGCCAAGAAAACCGAGTGGAATAAGTTTCTAGGTGATTTTATCAACAAATTTTTAAACCACTTGAGAGATGTTACCAAAACGCAACAAAAACTGACCAAATGCATACCAAATATAAGTGACTAAATCACAATTTAATTAACAAAAAATAATTTTTAATTTAATTGATTTACCGTTTCGTTTTTAATTTTTCCATATTGTACAAAAAAATTTCGTGCACAAATAATTTTGTTAAAATCTAAATTAACTGTAATGTGAAGTTCAGTAAAGTTGGTTATGGTTATTGTCTGTGTTATTATCAGAACACACAGTGAAAAACGTTTTTTTCGTATTTTTTTTTATTTTCTCTTTTAATTCGCTTGTGTAAAATTGACTTAACATAATATGTATTCTAAATTCAGGTAAATCAGTTCCTTATACGAGTAAGTACATACATATTTTCTTTGATAAATTTTTTTAAATAAAATTAAAATTTCTAAAATTCAACAAGTAAGTATGTACATATTAGGTTCTTTTCTGATATTCTAACGATTTTATTAACAATTTAATTAGATTTTTATTTTTAATAATTAAAATCAGCTAATAATGGCACCTCCAATAAATAAAATTGTAAAAAGACAACGAAAAGTATTAAGTATTAAAGATAAAGTGGAAATTATTAAAGATTATCTACCGGAGAGCGGTAGAAGCGTAAATATACTTAAGGAAGAATACGGCGTTGTCCTATCAACAATCTATGATTTAAAAAAAAAAAAATAAAGAAACCATTTTTAAGTTTTTCGCGGAAAGTGTGACTGTAATAGGTATGACTGAGCGAAAAACGCTCCGAATCGAAAATTACATCGGACTGTAATTACTCGTCAGGGTGGCTACAAAAATTTAAAAAAAGGCATGGAATTCGGCACCTCAATATTGTTGGGGAACAGCTGTCTGCGGATGGCGTTGCTGTTACTTTATTCATAGAAACATTTTCAAAATTTGTAACAGATGAAAATTTAACTGTGAAACAAATTTATAACGCCGATGAAACAGGCATTTTGTGGAAATGCCTTCCGCGTAATACCTTAGTAACATCTGACGAGACGAGAACTTCAGGAATAAAAGTATCCAAAGAAAGGCTAACGGCTCTAGTGTGTTCAAATGCAGCTGACACGCATAAATGTAAACTTTTTCGTCAGATTCCAATTATATATAAAGCAGTACTTCGTTCCAGAAGCTCGTGCGTATTGTGAAAAAGTTGGTCTTTCGAGAAATTCCGCTAACTTTATGCCAAAAATTATCAAATTCGTTTCGTGGCAAGTTTGCCAAATATCATCAAAGGCTGAATTTGATAGTTAATAGTGCTAGTTTAATTTCACATATTCGTCTGGTTCGGCGATACTAAAAATCTCTCGGATTGAGGCTACAGTGTTTTGAGATTGGCATACTACAGCCTAACTTTATGCAAAAAATTATCAAATTCCTTCCGTGGCAAGTTTGGCAAATATCATCAAAGGCTGAATTATTTACGCAATGTTGATACTGTAACTTCACATATTCATCTGGTGAAATGAATTTTAAATTACAAAAAAAAATCTTAACTGAACTTCTACTATTTAGATGCCATTGAACCTTTGGTTAATATTCAGTTTAATGCTCTAAAGATAACTGATCTGAAATGATCAACAGAATACCTAAAAAGGTCACAACTAGAGAAATATTCATGATGATTAAGTTGTAATCTCAATATGGGGTTAGCAAAACCAAGATTTGATCTTGAGAAGGACGGAAAAAATAATCTTTCATTTCTGACTCTATAAGAAGGAGCATAGAACTTAAGAGATGAAAGTGATGATGCCTCACATAAGTTATTAACTACACTCAGAGAAAAATATCCTATAAGTTATCAATAATTAATTTAATAGCAAATATATTAATATTTTATTCCCATTAATGGAATAGTGATCACGAGAGTTTAATGACGTTTGTACTATTATTTTCAAATATCTACTCATACTATAAATTTGATTAGATACCTCATTAATGCCAATTGAATCATAATATTGAATTTAAAATGTTGTACCATTAATTAAAACATATAAATATTATTATTTATTAATTATTTTCCTCCTTTTTACCTAATTATATTAACCCATTAAATAAATAGTCTAACTTGTTCACACAATAGTACAATATGTACTATTGATTTACAATTAATATAAATTTAATAAGAATAAGTAACTATTTAAAAAAAATGTTCTCTGTAGTATGCATCCTATTAAGTTAATATGAGTTAGTATTGAACAAATATGAAATAACATTAAATTGTAGCGCCACTCATAAACAAAATTTTGTTGAAAACGATTTCATTCTCTCATTCGTTTGTTCTATTCCTCTTAACTGGCTGCATTTTTATATAGGTTAAGAAAAACTTTAACGTATAAAATTAAATAAAACTACTAAGCCCTGAAAATTATAATTAAAATAGTGTTTTTAAGGTCAAGAAAATAAAAATGGACGAGGAAGTTAACATGCAAGAGTTTTTAAACATAGAAGAAGTTGTGATTGACCCTGAACCTATTATAGAGTTTTCCTATTATCGGAAGAGGAAGATACTATAATAATTTGGTTGGCGCACAACAATGAAACATGGTCGGAGGTTGAACAGAAGTGGACCAAAGTTCATGCAGTTCGTCGAAAAAACATATTAAACGATAGTGCAAACGCTTTGAAAAAGTGGCCACTTTTTAAAAATAGCCTTGGGCATTCTTTGGTAAACAAAAAATTACGAAATGTCTCTATACATATTAAAATAATTTAAAATACAGGTCGATATCGATTATCAATTATCATGCTCTGAAAATCAATCAAAATTATTGAACAAGTGGCCAACATTCGTTAGACCTTCAATCTGTTTGCTGAGCCAGTTGGAAGTAGAGGGGATTGACGATAGTACACTGAACCAAAAACAGACGTAAATATAATAAAAAAATGCATTACGACAATGAAAAATTGTTTAATATTCCTCTAATGTAAATCTGCATTGGTATAACGAAGTGTTAATTATTAAACCATGTAAACCGTACTAGCCTTATTAAGATTTCATTAACACAATGAACTACTAGTTATTAATCAAAGTTGGCTTGCTAATGAACATTTTATTAGTTAACGAAGGTTTCATGGTTACAACGATATTGTTGTTGTTATTTAATCAATAAGTTTTCGTTGAATCAATGAATTTTCAATAAATTCAATAAACAAACCTTATTAATTAATAAAAAATATTCATTAAATCAACAAATGTATTAATTATCGCAATGAATCGAAAACGAAAACATTTTTAACCTATAACCTCCGGTTATTGCTTTAATTTGAATAAAACCATTAATTAATTTCAGTTTTATCTTAATATACACTTTATTAATAATTCAAAATAATTATTTTATTATTTCTTGTACATAAATCCAATTTACGTACATTATTAAAGTCAAAAAATTAAAAAAAATTCTAATACATATATATTTGAAAATCTAATACATATATTAATAATAAAAAAAACAAATATAATTAAGCAAAATTAAAATTAAAGTAAATTTATTTGATTAAAGTTATATTGTACTAAATTCATAAAAATGTATAAAACTATAGCTAATTAAATTTTGTAATTAAGAAGTTGTCTATTGGATTGGAGTCGGCATATTTTCAAGTTCTTCAATCAAAATATGTACTTTTGCGAATTTTTGTTCTGTTTTAATTTTGTAAAAATATATTTACAGAAAATTCCAAAATGTTGAGCAAGCCGTTGGATACTCTAAGTTAAACAGAAAGAAAATTTTTAAGCAAATATCCACAGCCCTTATCAAATTGGGAAAAGGAAATTTGATTCCATCAAAATATAAAAATATTTGAGTAATAGAAAGTATGTTTTCTCCAACTGCTAGTATGAATAGTTGAATATTTTCGCATTTTTGATTTAAGAACAATAAATGTTCCTCAATATTAGCAACTGATTTTCCCACATAAATGAAACGCTCCTGAGAACCTTTAATGGTAAATTTCACTACACTCCGATTTCCAGAGTTATCTTTTCGTACCGCTTTTTGTGTCGGAACCAAAAATCCGTGTAATGACCAAAGAATCGCCGCATCTCGGCCATCTGCAAAAAATTATAAATCGTTATTAGTATATAAATGAAAGGTGCTTACGATTGGTGATTTCTTGACGATGTTTCGGCAAGCACACTAAATGAATAGGGCTATTCACATAATATGAGGATATCGCGAATACGTAAAATACTTCAAAATAAAATTTTTATTCTAGAAATCATTGAATGAGAAAAATTATGTAAATAATTATACAAAATTTCACAATTTCGAAAAAAAACTTTACTTGCGCAATTTACGACATTTGCGTATTTTTAAAAACATTTGCGTCTTTAGAATAAACTTTGTTTATCCTGCTCATGTCGTCATCAAGTAACAAAATCATATTTGGTAAAGCGTTTATTATTTGTACAGAGCACGGCGCTTATTATTTATGTATGGAACGATAACATTTTGTCGCTATATTTTGTGGTATTATTTTGTGAAGCCGCTTTCATAGAAATATTCCGCAGAAAACTACAGTAATATTTCTTCGGCAAAACATGACGGAGTTGAATATTGTTTATCTTTTTAGTAAAATCCGAAAGTGTATACTAACTTAAAATTATTTATTACTGAAAAATTACTAAACGATTACTAAAAAAGATAAACAAATATAATTTTGTCATGTTTTGCCGAAGAAATATTACTGAAAATGTTCTACAGAATTTTTTTATGAAAGCGGCATGAATGCATGCAACGCTTATCTATATACATGGCCAACCGAAATATTTTTTTAATTGTATTTTTAACCGACAATAGTATTCTCTATAATAAACTTGATTTTTTAGTAATTAAAATTCTCGTCTAATCCTTTCGTTTGTTTAACTGACAATATAGTATTTACCATAATATAAATTAATCTTTTAGTCTGCCATGATTTAGTGGGGTTGATGCATGTCATTATAATAAAGAAAATTGTAATGAAGTATAACTTACTTTTAGTTATCTTCGTATTCTTATTGTTAGCTGTATTTATTTCATTTACAACTTTTTTGATTTCTTTATCCTTGACATGGCTTTCTGTCGTAAGGAATTTCAAAAGATGTGTTGATGCTTCCTCCCAGTTATCAACAATTGAATATTTACTTGAGAATCGAATATTGAAATCCATTTCAATCTGAAAAATCCATAAAAATATATTTATTATTATTTTTAATACGTTTAAATATCCATTGCATTTTTAACTTACTAATCTATAACCACGTGCTGATTTGTATTGTGGCCACTGTTTTAAGACGTCAGAGGTGTTTGACGCTGCCTTGATTTCGATTAATCGGTGTTGGCTGCATGCTTGCCAGCAATGATCAAATTCCTCAGAATTTAAATTGTCATATTTTATCGATCGCTTGCATCGTTCTGCATCCTCTTCTGAAACTACAAATTTTTTAATGTATTTTAGTTATTTAACATAATAAAGGGCAAGAAAAATCAGTAATAAGATTTCGGCACTTACCCAGTTCTAGTTCGGCTTGGGTTTCGGGGATGTAGATCTTAGTAGCCGAAGTTTTTTTGCCAGAGATAGATTTTAAGCTGGTTTTTATATTGCTGAATTTATTATACAATCTGCCGCGGGACTTCGTTCTGTAAAATTCCTATAATAGAATTAAAATCAATTTAAATTTTCTATCATCAATAAAAACTACATTAATATTACCATCTTTTCTGAGGGAAATCTTTCAATTATTTCCTCTTCCAATTTATGGCTCATTGGTAAACTCAAAGAGAGATGCTTATCTTCAAAGTATTGCGCAATAACAGATATCAGTATACTCCTTTGTTCTTCTTGAATTTGCCATATTTTGAATAAAAGTCGACTAGCATTGCCCCTTTTCTTGATGATGATAAAATATGTGTCAAAGGAGTAGCAAGCATTTCGGTGGGTTCTGGGGTATTTTTTATCTGATAAGGCGACGGGGATCTCGAAATCATTAATGGTGTCGCCGGTCCTGATAGCTGAAGTACTGGGGATGAGCAAATTAACTCCATTTTATTTAAATCGAGAGGTGTGCCAATTGAATCCCGCAAGTTTTTCAAATTATGTTCAAATAAAACTTGGGTTGCTAATCCATAGCTTCGTAGTAGCCGTTCGATGTGAGATCGCTTCATAATTTTTAGAATATTGATGTAAAATGATTCATCTGAAATGTATTTTTTTCCATAATTATGATTAATTAAAATATTATCATTTTGGGTAAAATATTATTTTTACTTACGAATTAAATGATCCAGCAAATCTAATTGGTTTCACGAAACCAGTAAATTTCGAAGTTCTTCTTGGTCTTTCCGAAGTTCTTCATTTTTTGCTTGTGTAGAATCTGCTAATACACACCCCGAGACATTCTCAGCGACTTCATAAATATTGGAATATGTTATTATTTTTCCAGGCGTCATGTCAATTCCAAGATCTTCAATTGAAATTACCATACTTTTTGATTGATGCTCTTCATTTGTTAAATCTGTGTTATTTGTACTTTTAGAGAATTGATTTTGGTCTTCGTCTGTAGAACCCATGTCTTCTGTACTTTCAGATAACCGATGCTGCTCTTTGTTTGAGGAATTCATGGCTTTTATACTAATTCAATATACATACATAATTTAAAATTAATTTGCTTAACCTAATTTAAATTTGAGGAAAATATCATTTGGAAATTTTTTATTTAAGGTTCGTTAAGTAATATTTTTTCAATCTGATGATTTGCTTGCCACTGGCTTTATTTGTCATTGTTAGGGGGCCCAACCAATTCGTTTATAGATAAAACTGAAAACTCACCCAGTTGTAGAGCGGCAACTTCGTATGCTGCTAAATGAGGGTTATATTGGATTCTTTGCAATTTTTGACAAAAGAAAAAATTGCTGATGATTTTCGAAGATAAATAATATTCAAAATGACATACATATAATTCAATACCTTGAACCCCCAATCCTAAATTATCGCCGAGGACTAACCCCAAAATAAAATGAATATGGTGCGAAACTCCATCGTTCGTTTTAATATCAATACCGTTGGTTTCAAGATATTTCTTCTCTGAAACTAAAGCTTGCAAACATTTGTCATTTCCGATTTTTTTTTAAATCAGAAGCTTTAATAATTGCGGCCAAGAAGATGTTTTCTAATTTTGATTCTTCCCAATGCAGACATGGAAATGAATAATATAAATTTGATATCGAATGTACCCCAGCATGCGTGCTCAAAGGATTATTTATTTCCAGATCATCGTTATACAAAAAGTAAGGAATAACAGTTTTATTGGGGTTAATCTCAACTTTTTTCCTCCATAATGAACCTTGCATAAAATTTGTAAACTGGGAGTTTTTTTATTGATTTTCCATATAATTTAAAGTTTCATATAACATATTTTCTCGTTCAAACACTTTTTTATATTGAAATCGTAATGGCATTACCACACCTTTCGTTTTCATTTCATCATAAGAAAGATTTCCTTTATTAAAAACTGGTCCTACCTCATTATTTATTGAAAATTCTTCTATGTCTTGAATGTAATCCTCTTTCTTAAGCCATTGAAATAAGTGATATTCTGTGTTACAGAACTGGAATGGATCGCCACAAACCGTTATTAAATTAATGAATTCACTGTGAGTAGCTGGACATTCTTGCTCAAGTTTATGAATGGAAAAAGATTTAAATAAATTTAGAAGTGGATTAATAATTAATGCTTTTAAGTTTTCTTGTGTGTCAATAACATCTTTTCTTGTAAAGTTATTCTTGTTATGTAATATTAGAACAAATTCAGAGACGATTTTAAGAACTGGTTGATGGATTCCGAATTATAGGTTAAACCTGAACCTGGTGTATGATGGGTTAGGTTTTCTAAACTTTTATTAGAATCCACATTACACGGAAAACTATTTGCTAATTTATTCGCCTCAATAATAGTACTCGCTGTGTTTTTAATTACATCCGTAAGAACATTCACGTCAGAACATGTGCCTACTCTGTTAGAAACATTACCAAAATGTTTTACGGTTAAATGTCTCTTATATCTGAATAAATTTGGAAATACTTGCATACAACTACTTTCAGCACATCTATAAGTACTATTTGTAGCTAACCTATGTACTGGTTTTAAATGATGAGTAAGCAAATTAACCGAAAAGAAAAATTGTTTGCACTTAAAACACTTCATATTTACCGTAATTAAATACACGTTAACCACACTTTATCAATAATTTTCTTTCACCAAATTTATTTAAAACTAATTGTAAGTTTTGAAAAGTACCGTTTTAGTTTATTTTAACCACAATTTTTTTCTATTAATTAAATTTTTAATGAACCATTTGCACGTCGTCACTCAAGAGACCTTTTCACTAAACTAATTTTTATACAACTTTCTATCCTTTGTTTTAAACGACGCCAAAATATGTTAACACTTCGTCAGGATAATGAAATTAGTCGTTACTGCATTAAAAATTTATTAGCCCTATGAAAACTTTATTAATATAATAAATGGAGTTCATTGTTTAATGAAAAATTTAACACATATTTATGTTGATTTTTATTGGGCCAACGAAGTTATTGTTGATTTTTACGTACCGTTAAATCATATGACTTTTTTTTTAATTATTTAACTGGACAAAATTGGCGTATTTCAAATGTGTCAAAAAAATTAAAATAAGGAATCGTAGTAGGTAAAAAAATACAGCGTCGTCGCATTCTTATGTTAGTATGTTAGTATACAAAATCCTAGTTGGTACAAAAAAAAACATACGGTTTTAACCTACTCTGTTTTATTGTTTTCGATGTTGTTTTCAGTACACTGTCAATACATATATTATTATATACAAATATTTTCTACACAATAACGATACGATTTTTATATAGGAAATACAACAACAAAATTTTAACATCTGAAAACAACGACGAAAACAATCATGTAAATGAAAACTGTGTGTTTCTATTATATTTGATGCTTTTTTAAAAGTATACAGGATTGAATGATCGAAGGTCATAACTTTGTTTTCTACATTACATTGCAACAAGAATTTTCATGTTTTCGCATGAATTCTGTGTTTTCTAATTTCTTGCAGATTTTAGTATGGGTTACCTTTGACTTTCGTGTCAATCAGTAGATAGGTTTAAAGAAAAATTTATACGAGTATTTCAAAATTCTAAAATTCAGCTTTAAAAATTAGCATAGCTCAATTTATGAACTGCAGTAATCAACAACCAATTTGACACATCTTTGTAGAAGAAATCTTTTAAATTTACATATTCAGGTAAATAATGAATTTAGATGTTTCTTTGATTGATTGTAATTAATGGCAAAGAATTAGGAAATTACTTCTGAGTTTTTTACCAAGAATTGTTCCCTCTATCATCCACAATGACGAACACCTTGTATAACAGTGGCCAATATACAAATTTCTAAAGAAAACAATTCATTGAATTTTGGACGTGATCAAATAAAAAATAAAATAAATCGTCTTCGTACAATAGATTCCTCAGTTCAAGATGTAAAGAATATTTTGACCCGTTTTTTTTTTAGAAAATTGATTAAAACTTTATATTATTAATAAAACCTTACATTAACATAATGATTTTTGTTTTATTATATTAATGAAACTTAGTTTATTGTATTTAAGAAACGTTATTAAGGATTGTAATTTTTTCTTAAAACTTTTTTATAATATTAATGAAAAGTTCATTCAAATAACAAACTTAAGGAAAATATGGATTTAATAAAAGAGATTTATTAATATTACGAATAGTTTTTTTTTCAGTGTATGTTTTCAGTTTTATGATTTTTACAATCATGATAACCTCAATTAATATTTTCTATTGCCAGGTTCTCCTGATTGCATGATATTTTTGCTGCTACATTCAGTTTTAAAATCAGCAATAATTTCCCATAAAACAAAGGAAAACAAAATTATAAAGTGGAAACCGAGCATCGTAGATTCTCAAGAAGCAACTCTGCTGCATTGTCCTTGTGTTAGCCAATATCAGTCAAAGGTCGAGGCTATAAAACTAAAATATTATGAAAAAGGTATGACCATTCAGCCTATCATTATAGTAATTGATCCAGAGAAGCATTGTTTACAACATTATTTATAAATTTTCATCGTTTCAATGTTTCGATACGACGTTTAAATTATATCAGGTTGAAGGGAGAAAATTATTTTCTTAGACAATTTTTTTTACTCTTTCAAACCGTTAAAAAAAATCCAAATGAACCAGTTCAATTTTCTGAAAGAATAATAACTTAATTTAATAAGTTATACTTGTAATATATTATTTTTATTTCATGAACTTTTTCTTTGTAATTATTTATTTTATTAATAAACTCATTATTAAACAATGGATTTGAAAAATTTATATGATATTATGTTTTATTTAAAATACAGGAATTATATTAGCATTCCATAATTTTCATGACGTAAGTATTGATCCTGAATCTATATTTTACCTATAATTTTCATAGTGCATCATATTATTTTCCAATGTGGTTAACATTACTATTTTAATTACGTATACATCATACAATGAATGGTTTTATATGTTTATACTAATAAGATTTACCAAATGAAATTAATTTTCTTCTATCATATTGAATTTATAGGATAGCCCTTATAGTTTTAATAGTTTACATTAACTAATCCGTTAGCTATAATAGGAAAATCAGGTTACTGTTGAAAAAGGTGTTTCTTATTTAAATAATGTGAGATCCTATACAGATAATAGGATCATTTATAAGTTTTATACGATATTATAGGTATAGGATCATTTATAAGTTTTATACGATATTATATTTGAAACAATAGTTTTCATTATTAAGTTAAAATATTTTTTTTGTAAATAATTTATTTCCTTATTGTGAAATATATAATTTTTATAAAAATTATATCGATTTCGATACAAATTGTATCATCGTTAGTAACTTAAATACTAAAATAAATATCCATTTTCTTCTGCTTTTATAGCCTGAAAAACATTTTCACAATTTGGCTACGTTAATATTCTAATAAATTCGAAACTGTGTGGCTTACTGTAAATTTTGTAATATAAGGTCGTAAATTTTATTTGCCGAAGTGTTAATTTTGTTGTTTAATAAATTTGGGTTGTTCCTGTTTTTATAAATTTCGAATTGCTCCTTTCGGTCTAAATTATCACTTTTCTTCATTTTATTTAAGACTACCAAATTTTGATTAAAATTGTCATAATTATGTAAAGTGTCATTTATATGCATAGCAAAATTTGAGTTACAATTAATTTTCCCAATTTCCCGAACATGTTCTCTAAAACGAATTTCGAATGATCTGCCGGTGTGTCCTATATAAACTGAAGGACAATCCGAACAAATTAATTTGTAAACACCAGTTTCTAAAATGTTTGAATTTGGAGGTTTTAAAAATTGTCCTAATTTGTGATTTGTTTTGTACGATATTTTATATCCATAATTCCGAAAAATTTGATTAATATGTTTGCTAGAATTTTGGTTGTATTCCACACTTATAAATTTTTGGTTGCTGGTATCATCATCATTAAAAATGAGTGTGGTTTCATGTCTGTACCGCATTTTCCTTATAAATGCTTCATTCATTGATTCAATCATCGTTATTTTGCATCCGTTTTTTTGGGCAGTATATTTAATTGTATTGAACTCTTCTTTATAATCTTCATTAGACATACTCGTAGCTATGGTGTTTAATCTACAAATTAAGTAATGATATGCTGCCATTTTGTGTTGCCACGGATGGTTAGATCGAATATCAATGGTTTGGTCCGTTTGGGTTTGTTTACGATAAATTTTGAAAGCATGTTTTTGATTTTGATTTTTTATGTTTAAATCTAAAAAATTAATATTTGCATTTTGTTCCATTTCTAAAGTAAACTGAATTTTTGGATGAATACTGTTGATATGATTTTTAAGAAGGTGTATTTGCCTATCAGTTCCGTTAAACAATAGTAATACATCATCCACGTATCGGTGCCAGTATATAATATTTTTGTAAAATCTGTTTTGGTTGTTCAAAATGTGGTTATTTTCAAAATTGTTTAAATAAAAATTTGCCAATGTTCCAGATAATGGGCTGACCATAGGAAGTCCATCATATTGTTTGTAGAATTTATCATCATACGTAAAATAATTTTGAGAAGTAATTTCCTTTAATAATTTTGTTATTTCTTCTATAACATTTGGAGTAATTCCGTTTGTATTCAATAATGATTTGGTGATTTCAATCGTTTCTCCAATTGGTATATTTGAATACATATTTGTAACATCAAAAGATGCTAATTTAGAATTTTGTGGTATCTGAATCTCTTCAATTTTGTTTACAAGTTCCAAATTGTTTTTTACCGAATGGCTGTTGTCAAATTTGATACATAAAGTCATCCATTTATTCAACCATTTTGCAATTTTGTAGGTTGGTGCCGAAGTAAAATTTATAAGTGGCCTGATAGGTACATTATTTTTATCAATTTTGGTTAATCCCGTCAATGTTGGTGCTGTTGGTTTTATCATTTTATAGTATCTTTTATCACGATCATTAAATAGATGTATAGAATTGATGAGTTGTTTTATATTTTTATTATATTCGGCTGTTGGATCCTCATTCAAATCAACTATGTCGTTGTTGTTAATATAATCCAGTACTTTCATGTTATAATCGGTTTTATTCATTATAACCATTGTGTTGCCTTTGTCTGCTTTAGTTATAATGGCATTGTTGTTGGCAGTTACTATCTTCTTTTCATTGTTTAGATTGTACATCGGGTTAGAATTAATTAATTTATCAACAATTAACGTTCTTATTTCGGAATGTTCTTCCGGCTTGGTTTTGATAATTGCGTTTTCTATTTCCATTAGGTGTTTATTTTGATTTTTAATGTTATTTGGTAATGTGATATTATATTTTAAACCTTTTTCCATTAAATCAGGTTCATCATTGTTGAATTGAATGTTTGAATCAGTTTCATCATTGTTGAAAATAGTTTTCGGGCAATATTAAATTTAAAGTGTGTAAATTATTAATAATAATGTGGTAAATCACATTGAGAAAAAGTAATAGTAGAAAACCATTAATTAAATACGAATTATAATTGTTTTCACGGTATTTTTTTTTGAGTGTAGTTTGTAAAGAAATATTTCATCAAGAAAAAGTCTTCTGGTTTCTAGTGACTGTAATTTAAATACTTTGATTCTATCAGTATCGTTAATTCGACTGCTAAACGGTATGCACTTATACATTAAGAAGATGGTAAATTCTCGTTGAACTTCCTCAATTTAAGCTTTATACACTTCATAATAAGGTTTCCATATCTGACTACAGTATTCTAAATAGCTACGGCATAAACTTTCATATAAAATGATAAAAACACAAGGATCACGAAACTCTTTACCACGGTGACAAATAAACCACGGTGATGAATATCAAATTTTAGTTTAGGATCAAAAATTACGCCAAGAACTGTCATTTGATTAACCCTTTCCAATATCAAATTATTTATATTGTACGGAAATTCAATTTGGTCTATTTTTCTTGTAAACGAAAGCACAATACATTTGCTTATATTCAGCTTTATACGATTTAGACTGGACCATGTTATAAGTTTTTGCAGGTCCCGTTGGAGTTTATTACAGTCATTAAGAGTTTGAATGCGTGTAAAAATCTTTAAATCATCAGCATATAATAAGTATTCACAAGATAAAATGGTTGACAGATCATTAATAAAAATAAGAAATAAAAGTGGGCCAAGAGTGAGAACCTTGAGGTACACCAGATTTTGCAACAATTTTTTTTGAAAGTAAACCATTAAATTTCACTTGTTAAGTACGCGCTGCCATTTAAGAATTTGCTTAGGGAGCCCAAACCTCAAACATTTTTTAAGTAAAATAACGTGTGATACAGTATCAAAAGCTTTTTCAAAGTCAGTGTAAACACAATCAACTTGACTTCCCATATCAACATTAGTAAAAACATAATTTGTAAAATCTAACAAATTAGTAGTGGTAGAACGTTTAGGAAAAAATCCATGCTGTGATGTATTAATTGAGGTTTTAACTTCATTGAATATAATACCGTAAACCAATTTTTCAAATATTTCACTAAAACTGTTTAAAATAGAAATAGGTCTATAATTTTGTTTATCACTAGCGTCATGCTTTTTGAAAACTGGTACTAAATAAGCTCTCTTCCAAATAGAAAGGAATACGCCCACTTTCAATGACAAATTATATAAAAAGGTTAATGGTTTAATGAGTTGAAATTTTAAACGCGAAATGAAATAGTTAGTTAAATTATCGGAACCAGTGCCTTTTTTAATATCAAGTGACGAGAGAACTTTAAAGACACCATCTTCAGAGATATGATCGACAAAAACATAATACTGATTATTATCACTAAAGTTAGCTTCATATAAATTATCATGTGAGTCATCGACATACCCGATTCAAAATGATCAGCGAATAAGTTACTTATTACAAATGATTCAGTAGATTCAATATCACCAAGTTTCATGCACGACGGATACATTGATCCAGAAGTAAGTGATTGGGAATAGGTACAAAGCAATTTCGGGTTCAAATAATTTGCATAACATTTACGAATTTCCTTTTTCACACACTTACGAAGATTGAAAAAAATTACATAGTCATTAAAATTTTTAAATTTTTGATGACGAGTATGGCACTTTTTCTTGATAAAAATTAATTTAATTAATTTAATCGAATACCATACCGGGAATTTAGAATTCTTCTTTAGAATAGAGCAATTGTTCCGTGTTATATAACTATATAATATTTCATACAATTTATCAACCGCTTTATCAACGCTACAATTCATAAAGATGGAGTTCCAGTCAAGTGAATCAAGTTGCTTTTGAATTTTAGTATAATTGAGCATCTTAAGATTAGGTACAACTAATTGCTGGTAAGGCAAACATTTCTCCACACACAATTCAACTCGTATGTGCAAGGGAGTGTGGTGACCATCGATTTTAGTTAAGGGATAACTCTTGCTTATATTAATTTTCTTTGAATCGACGTTAGAAAGCACAAGATCAAGAGTCCTATCAAGAGCATTGTTAATATGATTGTGCTGTCTTAGCTCAGTAAGGATCATAGTTTCCAATAAGAGATTAGCACTTCGACCAAAAGAGAGTTTCGTAGAAATATCTATGCAATTCCAGCTCCAATTAATATTAGTAAAGTTGAAATCCCCCAATACTAGAAATTGATAATCATTGGGAGAATTAAACACAATTTCAGAAAGTTTGTTACAAAATTTTTCATAATGCTCCAATTTACTAGAATTTGAAGGAAAATATACTATACAAATAACAAGAAATTGTCCATCTTCAGTTTTCACCCTAATCCATATATTTTCAAAAATATCATCAATACCTACCCTTTTATCAGCTAAATTTTGAATTCCTAAATCTTCTAACTTAAAATGGTCAATTGGTAAATAATTTAGAAGATCAATTACAGTATTGTTGCAAGAATCAAAACTTTTGACACTTTGTGCACTATAAAAATTAAGCGATTTCAACACGAAATTTGAAACCGTAGTAATATTTGAAGTGCAGTCTCGTTGCAAGCCATAAAGTACAAGTGCTTGAAAATCGATAATTTTTTGCTAACTCAATTTGTTTAGCACGTAAGCTTTTAATTAATTTAGAAAAATCATTTTCCACCGATACTTCGAAGTCATCTAAATTTTAAATACAGCACGTAAATGCATCGAAAGCACACGTATAAAAATAGTTTTCTCCTATTATAATCCCATTTTGTAAAAAACACATATTATGGCTTTATTGAATACTATTTTGTTTCTTATTTTTGCAATCATTTTCAAAAAGTTTATCTTTACAATTTCTTTTGTTTGATATGGCTGTTTGTAGTAATGCGCATCGTGCTTCGGGAGGCGTCATCGATTTAAATGATTTTATATTTTATCATATCTAAGTCAAATGAACTCCTTTTTGGCGTAGATGGTGAAAGATAAGATGGTGTATTTTTGTTGCCCAACCTTCTTCAGTAGGCAAGAAGTGACGCTAAACATTGTTCTTCTTCCATTGCTTCCATTTTTTTTTATAACTTTTGCTGGTAATATGACTTTTAGGAATGCCTAGATTATACCTGTTATACACATAAATGTTTCGCCTGTTCATCTCTTTTATAAATGGCAGGGATTTGGTAGGTAAGTTACCTAATGCCAAATTTTGTTTGGTTCGGCGTTTTATGGTTGAGAAATAGTTTTCAACGTGACTATTGCTTAGTCTATTTCTATTATAAAAAGGAGACCAAAACGGAAGGTACGTAATATATTTTTTTAAAATAATGTTGAGAGAATGAAAGAAGATGTTTCTAATTTGGGCTCATTCTCTTACGGACTCTGTACATATAATGGTTTGTTGAGCTGGCGCATTTCGTGTTCAAAAAGTGATTTTTATTAGGTTTATTCTATTGAGCTAAAGATTCCCTAAATTCGACAGTTACATTTGGTTCCACATTTTTAATAATTGCGTCTAAAGAACTTAAAGTTTGAGATGTCAAATACTTTGATTTTAAAACTATAGTAAAATCTTTCCAAATATTTTTAATCGCTTGATAATTTTCAATCAAAAATAGCGCCGCAAATATCTCTTTCAATAGTTTGACATTTTTGTCACGTTTATTAAAGATTTATTAAAATCATTCGCAATATTGTGCATTAAATGTGAAACACATAAATGAAATTTCACCAACTCAACAGATTTGGAAGATTTTGCGATATGGTTATGTGAAATGGTTAGGTACGTTACAATATCCATTTTGTTAAAAACCTCTAATACTGAATTAATTTCAGCAAAACTTCCATCCGTAACAATACTGGCCAATATTTTAATTGGTTTTCTATTTCAATACGATACAATCTAAGCCACCCACCAATAGTATCTCTATTATGGCTTGAACTTATCATGTCTGTTAATGGGAATGGGTCAACAGGATCGAATTTATTGGCACTAATTGGTAGTATTAATGCATAGTACAAAATATTTGGATAGTTGGGCCTTGGAGATCTGATCAAACCACCTGTTGCATCAAGATAAGCTACTAATTTATTTGGCGGCGTCCTTTTCAATGAACTCCGTAGCATATTAAATTGGGTTTTGTTGTATGAAATAACACAAAAAGGCTTAGTTGAATATTTTTGGAAAAGATCTGGATTTAATAACATTTTTTCTCTAAATCCAAAATATCATCAGAGTCGTTATCTCAACGGTCTTTCAACATGTCCGAACGGGCTTTCTTAAAACTCCCATAAATTTAACATCAGTGGTTTTAAACTTCTCTAAAAATGATTGGTTTTCGTTGCTGACCATATCCTCAAACATTGATTCTACTCGCTGCTTCGACAATTGAATTTTTTTTCTTCTCGCTTCGAGCCTTTTAATTGTCTTGTTTTTATAAACGTATAGTTTTTATTTTGGCTTGTACTATATATTTTAAATGTCCCAACCTTTAAATTCTAGTTAACTATTTTAAATCTTCGGCAACCAGAATGACCACAATAGGCCCTTTTGCAGACACTATTTTTAAGGCTATCGTAAGATTTAATGTTAATTTGATAACCAGTTTTTGTTGTCAATAATTCGGATATTAAATTCGGGTAGGTTTTGGGATCTAGTTTACGCGACTTTGTACAATATACATCAAACCAATTAGTAACAAATATTTTACCAATGCGTATTTGAAATTCATTTAATTTATAGATTTTATCTTTTTTATGCCAAACGACAGGTTTCTTGCTTTTTGGCTCAAAAATGTTTTCATCATCAGTATCTGAATTATTAAAATCATTTAGGGCAGTGTTTGTGTTGTTTAGCATGGTAACGCCCTCCTCTTCTACTTCTACGTCTTTTTCAACGGTTTCATTACAAAATATTGTCTGTTGAACTTTACCATTAAACCCCTTTATAAAATTATGGTTTTTTAACAAATGGATTAAACATATTCTATTTGTATTGGTACATTTTAAACCTTTAATAGATGCACAGATCTTAAAAAAGGTTGAAATTTTATCTGTACTTCCCAGTTTTAAATTCTCAAGGTCGCTAGTAAATTTCAAAATAGTATCCTGAAGCACAGAATAATTTGCTTCTTCGAAACAAAACTTTTTGAATTTCATTTTTGAAATAGATTTTAAAATTGAACACAAAAAATAAATTAATGTCGTAAATAAAATAAATTAAATCTAATCTTCGTTTTCTAAACCCATTTATGGATCAGGCCGGAGTTGTTCGAGTTGGGGGTCGCCTACAGAACGCAAATGTTGCCGAAAATGTGAAACATCCTATTATCATTCCTCCAAAAATAAGATTATCAAAAAGTTTGGTAGAGGAATACCATCTGAAGTATCATCATTCAGGTGCGCAGTTCTTGTTGGGGCTTTTGAGACAGAAATATTGGCTCATACGGAGTAAAGATGTCGTCAAAGGGGTTATTAGACATTGTACAACATGTTTTAAGATAAATCCAGTTCCAATGGTACAACAAATGGGCAACTTACCATCATATCGTGTCGAACACATACGCCCATTCATCAAGGTTGGCATTGACTTCGCCGGGCCATTCATGGTATTCAATAAACGAGGACGTGGTCAAAGGCCTTCTAAAATATACGTTTGCCTTTTTGTGTGTGAAAGCACAAAAGCCGGCACATTGAATTAGTGTTGGATTTGACCACTGGCGCATTTTTGGCTGCTTTTCGCAGATTTGTTGGACGACGAGAATTGTGTACGGATATATATTCCGATTGCGGTAGTAATTTCATTGAAGCTAATAGAGAGCTGGTTAATTTATTCAAATTTATAAAGGAAAATAATACATTAATTTATTATTCTTTACTAAAGGACAATATTCAATGGCATTTTATGCCTCCAAACGCTCCACATTTTGGAGGCCTTTGGGAAGCGACAGTTAAGGCGTTTAAATACCATTTCAAACGAGTGATTGGTTGGTGGAAGAAATGATGACACTTACGGTACGGTATTGACGGTGAAAGAAATGATGACACTTTCCATTGAGATTGAGGCTATAATGAATTCACGTCCATTGTGTGGTATACCTGATAGCCCAGATGATACCCTGACTCCAGCTTATGTTTTGTTGGGACATTCAATGGTTTTGGTTCCAGAGGCTGACTTGAAACGATGCCCAATCAACAAGTTGGATAGATGGTAATTACTCTAGCAGCGAAAACAGCATTTTTGAACAAGGTGGTCGATTGAATACTTGACTGGTTTGCAATCCCGATACAAATGGGAAACTATAAAGAAAAACATTCAAATTGATGACGTTGTGCTGATTATAGACAATAACTTACCTCCAACAAAATGGCTTATGGGTAAGGTTGTTGATCTAATACATGGCAGTGATGGTTTGGTGAGAGTAACAAACGTACGGACAAAATCAGGACTGTTCAAAAGGCCGATACACAAGCTATGTAGACTTCCAATTGAATCAAGGGATTCAATGCCGGGAGAATGTTCAAAATGATGTCGAGCGATGAGTAATGTTTATCTGCAAAGAAAATTAAACCAAATTAAATGTCTAAAATTATTGTAAAGTAAAACTTAGTAATAATACTTATCTTTAATTGTCCGATTAGAATTTTTTGATATCATCTAAAGTAAAGTACATCATAATTTTTGTGGTCATAATATTTGCAAAACATTTGACAATTTATAAAATTTATTAATTTATATACATAAAAAAAAACAGAAATAATCGCGGCGCCGACCAGTTCATCAATTCATTTTTATAATTTACTTACGCTCAGCAGATTTTCGGATAATTAAGAATAAATCAAATTAATAATTAAAAATCAGAAAAATAAATTATACGTTGCATTGAACGAGTGTTTTAATATTTCGTTGTGGAAGCGAGTACTCTTTTCAATTGCAAGTTTGTACATTGTTTCGTTGTTGAAGTACAATAAAATACAGTATTAGGATAATGAAATATTAAGCATATTTTGTTGAGACCAATTTAAATAAATTTAGCTTTGATTTATTTTTTCCAGAAGCGACATAACGCAATTTTTATATGGAGAAACATGGAGTAATTTTTTTGACCTTGGTTTGGCGAAGGTAAAATTTTCAATGTTAAGTTGTCGTTCAGTGGCTGAAAATTCAAAATTAACATGTAAAACATATGGTGAGAGCAACCATTTGTTGGTCCACGCAATGTCCGTTCTGGTTGTTTATTATTCTGTGATACTACTATGATTTAAATAAAGAAAATATTTTTTTGGTTTATTTAAATCATGCTGTGCAATTGTTGTTGTAACTTTGTCAACAAATTATGCTTAACAATAAGAGTTTATTTTTTTTTTTGTAATAATATGTAATCGTGCATCAGCCCGACGAGCATACAAAACGAAAATTAAATAATGTAACATTTAAATTCCTAATTTAGAAAAGCTTAAAAAAGCATTAGAAAAATTACTTACAATAATGTTCCACAAATTACACAACAAGTAAAAAATAGAAAAGTTTTAAGTTTTGAAACAGGAAAATTAAAGCATTTCCTTTCCAAATAAATTTAATGTATTTATATGTACGTATTTATGTACTAAATGTATATAACTCATACATAGACTATAAATACATACATATATTTAGAAAGATATGTGAAACTTTTACGTGAGCAGAAAGCTAGAAAAAGCACATAAAAATTTATAAAAAAAAATAATAACTTCTATAAATAATTTTTGTAACTTTTTTTTTTTTACTTTTGCTCATTCTCACACTTGGAAATCAAGCAAGGTCTTTTTTTTTTCTTGTGTGCTGCTAAAGTGATTTAACGCATGAAATATAGTCATTTTTACGTGATTTTGGTTTTATTTTATTTTTGGTTCGGGTTTATTGAATACATAAAATCAAAATTTCATATCCATTTGTTTTGTTTAAAAGAATGTAGAAAAGACGGAACGTTAATGGACCAAAGAAAAGGTAATTTTAATATTATTTTTTATATAGTTAGATGGTTCTGAAATAAATCTTTATACATATATAGTATGTACATATTTTGTTGGCGGAACCAAATTATTTAGGAATAAAAATGAGTCCTTTCTTCTTCTTAAAATATTAGAAATCTTAAAAAATATAGAAAAAAAAACTCAAACAATCAACAGTATTATTCCAAAAAAATTTACGAACTAACAAAGAGAGAAGTGAAGATGTTACAGGAAAAGTTCAAAGTGCAACAAAAAAATGAATTGTATAAGCAGAGAGTAAATTTTGAAAATTTAAAACTGAAAAAACGAAAATTGGTACTCGAAGAACAAAGGCTCTTCTAGTGACTGTAATATTCCTTGCAGAGAAGTGTGCTTTATTAAATTTTGACTGCCGGCTTTCTGGGGCAGCTGACGCCCGGAGTTATTAAATACGGCAATAGTGGATACCCTAAATCACATGTAAAATAATGCACAATAAAAACAAAAGATATATTATATATATAATATATATATATATATATATATATATATATATATATATATATATATATATATATATATATATATATATATATATATATATATATATATATATATATATATATATATATATATATATATATATATATATATATATATATTATATTATATAAAGAATATATTATATATGTATATATATAATATATTCTTTATACAATATATATATATATATATATATATATATATATATATATATATATATATATATATATATACATATATATATATATATATATATATATATATATATATATATATATATATATATATATATATATATATATATATGAAATCACAAATTTTTGGAAGTCATGTTTTAATTTTGTGATTTTTATGTTTTGAATGTGTAGTACTGGGTAAAAAAAAATTATTGTAGAACTCGATTTTTGTTGTTGTTGTTGTTGCATAAGATACAGGTGGTTAAAAATTTGTAAATTTGGTGAAAATGGTGATGCATTTATACAAATATAAAAAAACATATTTATCCGAAAAATATAAAATAGGGCTCATTTTAAAGATAAAAGAATAAGGATTAAGAAATTATTACAAAAATAGTACCATATTTAAGTTTTTCATTTTCAAAATGGCCACCAAACTGGTTTTTCTCAATTTTCTGGACAAAATATATTTTTTTTATTGTTTTTTTAATTTTTTTTTTTGTTTGCCATACAATTCTATAAAATATATAAAAAAAACAAACATGTATTTTTTTCGTTTTCTTGCAAAACACATTTTAATATCATCACCTACTCTATGTTTGTATATAAAATTATCGGTATACCTATTCAGTTCTTAATTTATACCTAAATAAATCTTTTTAACTGTTGCTTCGAGTTTTAAAAATAAAGGTACAAATTACTTCTAATGAATAATAAAACTAATTATTTTTTATGCTGACACATTTTATTAAGCCCAGCCCCCACTTGTCTTATAGATTTTCTGCCGCCTTGGATTGAAAGAAATGAAAATTTATTCATTTGTTCAAGTTGTTATATCAAGATTTATGGTAAACGTCAAAAAATTGAAACAGAGGCATCACCAATATTTCTACCATTAAGTACCGCAGTTACGCCGAAATCATCATCAACTGATGTAGATTCTAAAATAAGTTCCATTAGGAGTGATAGTGAAGAACGCCAAATACAAAATACGAGCGTCCTCCAAAAAATCAATGAGATATTACCAGATATTATAATGTCGCCCATATATGCTAGTAAACTAGGAGCTGGGCAACAACACCAACAAAAAAAATTAATTAATTTAGCTGCAATAGTACCATCAACATCATCATCATTGATTCCTGGAATCGAGCCCCTTATGAATCAATCAATGGACAACGCAATGAAGGCTAATTTATATGACGAATTCATGGAGCAACTGAAAAGCAAATTCAAACAATTGGAGAAAAATGTGATAAGATACAGCTGCTGACTACACTGCCGAAGTCACTAACCATACAACAAATTCAACAGGAGTTCAACACAACACAATACTTAGTGCGTAAAGCTAAATATATTCAGGAAACAAACGGCCCACTTGGTATTCCTGTACCTAAAGCTGGGAAACGAATCAGCGATGAACTAAAGCAATCAGTGATAGATTATTATAACGATGATGAAGTCAGTCGGATAATGCCTGAAAACAAGATTCTCCATGAGGACGGCCCATCTGGGCTACAAGATTCTCCATCAGGACGATGAGTCAAAAAAAATCGGATTTTCCAAATTTTGCTTGCTTCGTCCTAAAAACTGTGTGCAACCAGGAAGCAGTGGAACGCATGCAGTGTGTGTTTGTACAATACATCAAAATGTGAAATTGATTATTTATGGAACCAAAATAGGAGCTATTACAAATGGAGAGATATCAACATACCAAGATTGCATTTCATCTATATTATGTCCAGAGTCTAAGCCGACATGTTATCTTCTAAAATGCAAGAATTGTCCAGGATTAAATTTATTTCGAGAATATTTGAAAAACGCTTTTCTGGAAAAGGACTACGAGGATGCTGATTTATCATTCAGTCAGTGTATTTCAACTGACAGATGCAATTTGCAAAATACTCTCAACCGTTAGAAGAATTTTTGGATTACTTCATAGATAAGCTAGAAAATCTGGTTCCTCATTACTTCATTTCACTTCAACAGTCTATCTTCGTAAAAAACAAAAAAACTACTCTGGGGCCTACAGAAGACTTGTTTCATGTGATTTTGCAGAAAATTATTCATTTATAATGCAGAATGCAGCGCAGGGTTTTCATTGGAATAATAAGCAGGCGACTATTCATCCATTTGTAATTTACATAAATGTAGATGGGAAATTGCAGCACTACAGCTTCATTGTTATATCGGATTGTCTTCATCATGTCACTGTGACAGTTCATCTATTCATCGAAAAAATGGTCCAGTTCTTGAAAACTAAAATGACGAGTTTAACCAAAATTTATTATATTACTGATGGTGCTCCAACACATTATAAAAATAAAACTAATTTTAAGAATATAAGTAAACACAAAGAGGATTTCGGAGTCGATTGTGAATGGCATTTTCATGCCACAGCACATGGAAAGGCACTATGTGATGGAGTAGGAGGTACTGTCAGGAGAATGGCGTCCAGAGCCAGTCTCACTGATGAATATGATGGTATCATAACGAATGCAGCAGAATTATTCAACTGGACTAAAACTTTAAAAACTGATATGGTTTTTGAGTTTTGTTCTGATATTGAATATAACTCAAACAAAATCCGACTTGCCAGTAGGTTTGAAAAATCGAAAACTATAAAAGGAACTCGCGATTTCCATGCAGTTATTCCTTCAGGAGAAGGTTACTTAAATTTTAAGAAATACTCTAATAGTGAAGATTATGTTAGATTTAAAATGTAATTATTTAAATTAGTAAACTTATTTTTAATAAAAAAAATGTTACCAATACAGTTTATTTTAAATTTAATTTTACCATATATAAAGAGTTGGTGGTCTTATTTAGTCGAATTTTGCAAGAAAATGGTATGTTGGAGTGAAAATAAAATAAAGATTTTATTTGTATGTGCAGAAATAGAGTAGGTGATGATTTTAAAACGTGTTTTGCAAGAAAACGAAAAAAAATTCATGTTTGTTTTTTTTATATGTTTTATAGAATTAAACGGCAAACAAAAAAAAAACTTAAAAAAAATTTAAAATATATATTTTGTCCAGAAAATTGAGAAAAACCAGTTTGGTGGCCATTTTGAAAATGAAAAACTTAAATATGGTACTATTTTTGTAATATTTTCTTAATCCTTATTCTTTTACCTTTAACCCTGCAATGAGCCCTATTTTATATTTTTCGAATAAATATTTTATTTATATTTGTATAAATGCATCACCATTTGCACCAAATTTACAAATTTTTGACCACCTGTATCTTATGCAACAAAATCAACAACAAAAAATCGAGTTCTACAATAATTTTTTTTTACCCAATACTACACAATCAAAACATAAAAATCACAAAATTGAAACATGACTTCCTGTTCTACATATATGTTGAATTTGTGATTTCACGTATTTTTCACCATATACATACATATATACATATATGGTGAAAAATACGTCAAATCACAAATTTTTGGAAGTCGTGTTTTAATTTTATGATTTTTATGTTTTGAATTTGTAGTCTTGATTAAAAAAAAAAAATTTGTAGAACGGGTTTTTTGTTGTTGTTGTTGTTTAAAATACAGGGTGTCAAATTTTGAGAAAAACGATTAACATGATGTTGTATTTATTGCTATAAAAGGAAAAATAAATATCCGATATTTATGATATAGGGCTCGTTTTAAAGGTAAGTTAATATGGATTAATAAAAAAATATAAAAACTTCTTTAATTTCTTCATTTTAAAATTTCCCGCCAAAACTTTATTTTTGAATTTACTCAATGATCGTCCCATTTTTTTTTGTTTTTTTTTTTTTTTTTAAATGTTACATCCTTTAATTCTATTGAACATACTAAAAACTTGCGCTAGCAAAATTTTTCGTTTTCGTGCAAAATACATTTAAGTATGACTCTACCACTTTTGAAAATTTCAAAAATCGAATGGTAGATTTTTGGTCCTCTTACAAAAACTCGATTTTATTTCATTTTTCCAGGTTAATTTTTACACTCGTTTTTGTGATTCAAAATTAAATTTAAAACAAAAAAATATTGACAGTAAACAAAATTATTACAAAACCAGGATAGACTTTTAAAGTATATATATGTATATGGTTTTACGGTTAAAATTTACATGTTATATAATCTTCATTATTTGAATATTTTTTATAAACGAACTAGAGTACTTTTTATTTGGCATTCCTCACTTTCACTCGTACTCGAAATATTCTCGTCATTGACTGTTGATGATGTCTCCGGAGTAACAGGTGAATTTAATGAATTATTAACCGGTGATACCTCGTTTTCAACTATTTGACGTTTATTAGTCACCCGGTAATAACATGATGTACAAATCGATGAATTTTCAGTTACATGAATCGAGCGGGGCAAACGAATTTTAACTCAGGAAACGGCATACAACACTTTTCATACCCAACTATTATTACACTTATTATTTGAAATACTGTTGATGTTATTTAAATAAGCAAATGATTTAAATAGAACTTCACAAGTTAAACTAACTGAAACATTAATTTAAACACTAATTTATACCAAAAAATATTAACGAAAACCACTGCTTATATTTTATGTTGTTTTACAGGCCTACCTACCCCTTCTTTTATGATTAAATTTTTAAATATGCGTCATTTTGTTTCAAAAGATTACGTTACGGTTTATGTACCTGAACGTAATATTTTGGGATGCATTTTTAGGGTTGGAACTAACAAAATAAATGACTCATACCAAAATTTATTGGCTATCCCTAAACTAAGTTACGCCTTTGTTTGGGGAAGCAGTATTGATTGTCGTCACGTTTAGGCTGGGGCAGGGAGAATTTCATAAAAGATGACGTCATGTAATTATAAGAAGTTACTGTTATGGGATATTACATATGGCATAATACAATAATTTGCAGGTACATATATCATTAGAGGCGTATTTCTTTAAAATACCACTTACTTCATGTTCTTAAATGATAAATCATTGCTCACATATTCAGTTTTGTGACGACTTGTGATGAAGGAGTGACAGAGACGGATTTAGGATTGGCCCAAAATAACTGGACGTAGTTTATGAACGGACTGTTACAAATTGTTTCCTCTTTGTTTTTTAATTTTCTATTAGAAGTAAGAATATACTAAAGATCGACGAAATAATTTTAAACAATTACATGTATAATAATGAGTTCGAGGCGTAAATTAGTTAAAAATTGAAAATAACATATAACAATTTGATTTTGTATTCCAAAAACGGGTAAATCGACATACTTAAACGTATTTTGCACGAAAACGAAAAATTTTGCTAGCGCAAGTTTTTAGTATGTTCAATAGAATTTAAGGACGTAAAATTTAAAAAAAAAAAAAAAAAAAAAGTTGGACGATTATTGAGAAAATTCAAAAATAAAATTTTGGCGGGAAATTTGAAAATGAAGAAATTAAAGAACTAACCATTTTTATATTTTTTTATTTATTTCATAAACACAACATCATGTTTATCATTTTTCTCAAAATTTAACACCCTGTATTTTTAACGAAAACATAAAAAATAAAAAATTTAAACACGACTTCCGGTCCCATATACCCAAATTTGTGATTTGACGTATTTTTCACCATATATATATATATATATATATATATATATATATATATATATATATATATATATATATATATATATATATATATATATATATATATATATATATATATATATATATATATATATATATATATATATATATATATATATATATATATATATATATATATATATATATATATATATATATATATATATATATATATATATGTATATATATATATATATATATATATATATATATATATATATATATATATACATTCCGTTCCCCATTTTGATACCTCTGAGCTAAGATCTTATTAAACTGGCTGTTGTTCCATTTAAGAGTCATGATTTCATCCTAGATATCGCGAATCTATACAACGTATAACTAGATTATGGTCGCAGATCTTAAAGTTCATCATACACTAACGTGAAATTATTCAGTCGCTTACTATCATCGCATTTAAGCTATAGATGACTTTTAGATGCCGTTTATGTTTATTGGGTGAAATTGTTTTAATATGTGTGCCGTCGACACACCCAACCACACTCGGAATGTTGAATTTTGTGATAAATGACATCCTGCTAGTTTGTCGGTTTCGTTCTTTTCTCGCAGAGAAACTGTTCAAACAAAATTACAACTTCTGTGATGGCTTCGGAAATTGTAGATTGCATTGTGCCAATACTAAAATCATCACCAACATTCTGCTGGTAGCTGCCCGAACTAAAAAATCGTAGAGCCGCACATATTTTTATAATTGTAGGAATTCTGGATGACCGTATTTTTGGTTTGAATTTACCGTCCAATTCGTTTAATAAATAACGTAAACAATCTTTGTTTATCGAGCATATACGAATAAATTTAAAATTACAACATATATTTTAGAAGATATGTGTTTAAATTTATTTCCACATACTTGCCATCTGGAAGTGAAAATGTATTACTTTTATTTCGTAACGTTCTCCTGATCTGTGCTACACTAATAGTATTTTCTTCTTCTTCAATATCAGGAAAGAATAAATCCACACTGCTAATCATAATAGGGAATTAATTATACCGATAATAATATGAAACATAATAATTAACAAATTCAAATAATTTTAATTTTATACCGTTTCTAGTTTTATGAATAGTCAACTCATTCATCAAAACAATTATAAAATAACTGTCAAAACTTCAAACAATACAATGTGACGAACACAAAAAAAAAATAAACGACGCGCGGCGCCGTATACTAACACTGGCCAAAATATAGGCTTGAATCATGATAACAAATTAGAACTCACACGAATTTAAACGTAACGGCGAGTGAGCAGTCGAGTGAAAACCATGATAGGGGTATCTCACACGACTTTAAGAATCACGGTGAATCGTTCGGCGATTCGTGAATCATAAAAGTGGTATATTCGACGTGCTTTTTTTGCGATCATATCGAAAATTTTCCTATTATGAAACTAAAAAATATCAGTTTTCGATAAAGTCGAACAATATGTGACTGCTCGCTTGTATGTGCATATGCTTGTTTAATAATAAATCGTGAGATAATAAAATTTCAGTTCGTTTTTTAATTTTCCGCCTAATTAATAAATTATATTATTTTTTCTTTAAATTTTTTTTGTAGTTTATTTTCGATATTGTCGAATAATTCATAGGTGTATATCCTCCATTCAGTCGCAAGCGTGTTAAGCAAGTTACCACCGCTGAATCACCAAATCGACATCCTCGATAAAAATGACAGTCGCAACTCGTTAAATTTTTTCTGCTTTTTTGCGACCCCGATTTTTGAGTAATAAACATATTTAACACAGTACATAACCTCAAACTTGTTAAAATTTTGACGTTTGACACTTATAATAAATTTTAAAATAATAATTCGGCTTTCTAAGTTGTTATTTGTGATTGTGATAATTGTAAATGGAGTTAATAATTCAACAACGCAGAGATTCTTTTGACTGTGATGGTAACACATTTTTTGTGCGATATCGGTTTTCTAAAAGTTCCGCTTTGTTCATTATAGATAGCTATGTTGGGAATCGCAAACATTATCTGGAACATCATCAGTGTTGAAGCTGGAATCTGAAAAGAAAGGAAACCACAAAGAATCATTGAAATAAATAACACCGAATTTTTGTACTTATCTGAATACGTAACAGCTGATAAGCAAGCCATCAACCTATTCAATGGGCAATCTTTATCCACGGCATAAACCTAAAATTATATATTTCGTTGATTATTAAATTCAATTAATTAAAATTGTATCTTACCAATAATTGTAACCAATGTTTTTCATTTAAATTTTATTTGTTTACAAAAATTATTTTGACGTTTTGTTATCGTCGGCAAACAATAGAACATTACAAAATTTAAATATATCGCTGACATCATACCAAATAAAAGAAAGATAATAGGCCCGAAGTGGGAGCCTTGAGGAATACCCGAATGGCAATAGATAAAATTTGATTTAATGTGATTCAATAAAACAAACTGTTTCCTGTATACTAAGTACGATGCAATCCACTTTAGAAACCTTGGATCAACCCCAATCACAGCAAGTTTTTTTATATAATAATTCTGTGGTCAATTGAGAGTCAAAAGCTTTAGCAAAATCAAAATAGATTGCATCAACCTGTGCCTTAGACTCTATTGATTCACTAGTGAAACCATGCTGGAAAGTTGAGATGATAAATTTTGTATAAAATGTGAAATGATTAGTTACTATTAATTCAAATAGTTTTGGTATTGTAGACAAAATTGAAATAACCCGATAGTTTGATATATCAGAGTGGTCGAGAAAGATTGATTGAACAGATAACTTAAAGGAGTAGTTATGTGAAGTGCTACAGATTTAAGAATAGATGAGATCGATAATCTTATCCTCCGTTATTATTAAATTAGGGGCGTTATATTGGGAAGCACTAATGAAGGGATTATTATCAATTTGAATATCATACGTTTTATACACTGATTGAAAATGTCTGCAAATCCTGCGCAAATGTCAGAAAGTGTATTCAACTGTATGTTGTTATATTTCATTGTATATAAAATCCAGCTGTGTTGCGCTTATCATTCACAAATTTCCAAAACTGTTTAGGGTCATTTTTAATTTTGGCTTCAATCGATTTAATGTACTGGCAATATTTAGCCTCAAATTTAGATTTAAATTGGTATCGAAGAATTATAAAAATTGACTTGTTATTTGCGCAATCATTTTCCCTAAGTTATAGTAAGCTTTATTCTTACGGTTGTGCAAATTTATCTGGCTGTCATCAAACCAAGGTGGGTAACTATAATTAGCAAAAATAAGTTGTTAAATTTATCCACATTTACGTCTAAAATATTGCTATTAAATAAAACACTCCAATTAATATCTTTAAGATAATCGGAGAGACCACAGACATCACAGGACTTAAAATTGTAATAATAGGTACCAGTTATCATTGAGACCGATAGTATAAATTTCGGTTTCAATAGAAACATGATGAATATTATTTTCACTATTTAGAAAAGGTCCTAAATATTTATGAACAGATAGATGTTCCGCGTTATTTGCAAATACCAAATCAAGAAATGAATCATTACTATTTGAGTAGAGGTTAAATTGTTTTAGGTTAAAACTGGATAACGAATCCAACACAAGAGAATCTTTGCCACATCGAGCGTCTGACGGAATCAAATCATGAGACTCAAGATCGAGTGACCAATGAACGTCGCTTAAGTTTAAATCGCCTAGTATTATCAACACATCCACTCAAATTACAAACTTCGTTTATACAATCAATATGATTTTGATAAATATCAATAGAAGATCTAGGAGGTACGAGTATATATAAAAATATGAAAAAAAAAACATTCTTCCAAACTAAAACCTTAACACATAAAAATTCAATAGATTCACATCTAGACACAGTAATTTGCTCACTTGTAAAATAAGAGTGAGCACCAAAGAGCACACCACTAGAAATAAAAAGAGCCCCAAACCAAATAAAAATTGTTTAATCATGTTTTACATTTTGCTGTTGTGTCCCTTCAAATATTTTTACTATATTAGTGTGTTTTCCCATGATGGGAAGTATCAAAAATAAGCAAAGCGGGTGAAATCGGTTCAAATTTTCGATGCTTTCGCCTTGAGTCGTTTTTTCCCTTTCTTGGCAAATAGCAAATTTCACCATCGTTATGTGAAGCGACATCTTGTTTCTGTTAGCAAACCTGAAAAGCACTCGTTCTTATGTTGTAGTGAATTTAATCGCAGACACGTCGCCCGAATCACGTTAGGCATCACAAAATAATGCGACGCATATAAGAATAAATGTACGAAATTCGCGACCGTTAATCGAAGAGCAACATCGTTACTCCCATAAATTATAGATATTATAACGTACAGTGCTAGCGTGCCAATAATTTAGTAACTGTGAGTGTTTGTAATAGTGCATGTTCGGGATCTGGACTAAATGCTCCTGCATACGAAGTAATGCAGTTAGATTTATAACACATCTAATTCATAGTCAAATACAGAACAGTATTTAAAGGAGTCCAAGCCACACGAGCCCCAGGTCTACAACCAGGCCTTCTATTTTGAAAATGATAAACTTTTAATCGCTCCATCAATGGTTCTCCTTGCGTTGATTTGATACCGACCTAAATGAATGGAAACCGGCGATTTCGCACTCATTGATGCAGAATTTAATTGAACAAGCACATATTGCGCCCATATATATACTTACGGGGATAGCAAAGACAGTCGAGCGGCTTCAACGGAAATTTTATTGGCCAGAAATGTCAGTTAAGGTAAACCATTTCGAAAAAAAAAAAATTTCGACCAGACCAGCAATGAGTGCTCAAATAGAATTTATACGGACTTTCCAAAAATTATACCTTGATTTGAAAAGTCGCCGTACTCGCGCTTGAAGTGGAGAAATTCGAGTCGTATATTTTAATTGTGCTAGACCACATCTCCAAATTTGTCCTCCTGAAACCATTGCGAGACGCGTCTGCTGCATTGTTCTATTCATTGTTTGATTGAGTATAGCAGTTTACCTCAGCCACTCAGAAAATCTAGATTATCTAAGTAAGATATCATTCGACTTTTTATCAACTTTTCAAAAACTTTTGAAAAAATTGATAATTGAGAAATTGGGCGATAATTCGTCGTATGTAACCTATTATCTTTCTTGTATAGTGGAATAACTTTAGCAAATTTTAAAACATCGGGAAAGATACCATAAATCACAATACGATTAAATATATGTGAAAGTATGTAGACAATACTCAGAGCCGTTTGTTTTAAAATATTAGAATTAATTCCGTCATATCCCCCCAGATTTTTTATTGTTTAAATCAGATATAGTGCAAAGTAATTCCTCAGGAGTGATTTCATTGAATCGAAACGATTCATTTTGCCATTTAACATAACAGTTCACGGCAGGTGAACGAGTGTCTTGTATACGTTTCTGTACTGCTATATTGGAGATACTAATGAAATGACTATTTAATAAGTTGCAGATATCCAAAGGGTTGGTAGTTAAATTTCCGTGATCATCAATTATGGAATAAATTTCTTTTTTAGTACCAGTTTCCTCACCAATTATTGCATTAACTAATTGCCATTGTTTTTTACTATCTTTCGAACAATTTTTAAAAAGATTTCGATAGTAACTGCACGTTCACTTTTAATTCTTGCAGTGCAATTTACTTTAATACGTTTGAAACGAGCAGCTAGTTTGGAGTTAGTAGCATGCTTAATAAACTTTTTGTACAACTTATTTTTCAAATTGACCTTTAAATATAAATCATAAGACATCCATTGCGCCATTTTATTGTAAATAAGACTGTTTTTCTTTTGAGATTTATAACTCTCTAGACAGGCGTGAAATATTTTTACAAAACTGCCCATCGAATCGTTTACGCTTATCATTGAAAACACGTCAACCCACGCTTGATTTTGTAAAAGACTATTTAAGGTAACTAGGCTAATAAATGTAAAGTTAGGATTATTCCTTGTACGATTTTGAAAATTTGTACTATCTATTTTAAGGGATAATAGAATAGGTATGTGATCTGACACCTGAAGGTTTGCTAAGCCTCCACTGATTGAAATATGTTTAGAACGAAAACGATAATATGCATGATCAATACAAGAGCAACTCACATTGACTATACGCGTATGTTCATTGATCAACGAATTGAGCCCATATGATGACATTGTCATCATATAATTACCGATTGCACTATTTGATGCTAACATATCTATATTCATATCACCAATTAAAAGAAAATTCTTTGAATTGCGATGCTTATTTAAAATCGGAATTATTTCATTCAAATAGTTTTCAATTGAATGGCAATGATGTCGATAAACCCACAAACAATTGACCAAAACTCCACACATAGAAATATTTATTTATATACAATCAGCCGTTAAAGTATTATAGTTAAAAGAATTTACCGTGAAATTATTCTTAACAAACGCTGCAACACCTCCCGCTCGGGATTTAACGTTACCAAAAATAGAAAACGTGTAACCTGGAATTTTATATAAAGATGCCTCAATTTCATTGATCCAGATTTCGGTTAAGAATATTATGTCTGGAACAATAGAATAGCTAGACAAATTCCAATTCTAATAGGCTTTGACTTTCCAGTCAACTAGTTGCATTTATTTTTCTATTTTCCGTTCAATTTTTCTATATTAAACTTATTTAATAAATTCTATTATTATTATTATTGGTAATAAAGGAAATACGGCTCACTCGTAACCCAGTATATTGAGGAATGGAGTGGTGCGGTTAGTACTTATCCTGGTGGAAAGAAGAATAGCGGAGTTGAAGCTATCTAAGTGAATATTGCTTGGCTTACAAAGACAAAACAGCCCAGTCGTGACCCATACTATTTTGAGGAGTACAATAGGAGCGATTAGTACTTAACCTTGGTGGACGTGGAGTTGCTCGTACCTAAGCGTATAATCGGCTGTATGCCCTTGGATGAATTTTTATTTTATATTAAATATTGCACGTTAGTAAATTACTGCGCAATCTATTGTGAATGGGCTTATACCCAAAATAGGGTATGCCAAAATTATAATAATAAATAAATAAATGAAATTCACCAAAAGCGAATTAAAATTTGACCACATACTTCTTATATTAAAATGTATCATATAAAATGTAGAAAAACCCGTACTTATTTCATTATTATTATTAGGTTTAGGATTCTTATGTAAAGAAAATATTTTTTTTGGGAAATCCAAACCAACAATTTATTGGATTTTTTTTTTTTTTCTTTTTTTTTTTTTTTCGTCCCTGCCCAAAAGCGGCTAGCACTACGACCTAAAAGATCTTTTGTGCTGTTGGGTACTGTTACTCCAGGAGCTTCTCCACCTCTCTAATAAAGGCGAGAATGCTATTTATAGAGGCCAATTTACATTTCTCCGGGGTCAGATACCTCTCTTCAAAATGAATCCACCTCCGAGTGCACAGAGCAACACACTCACATAGTATGTGTTCTGCGGTTTCTGTCTCTTCCAAACAGAGTCGGCACTCCGTCTCTGTGGACAGGTTCATTTTGTTCAAATGATATCTCAGGTTACAGTGACCTGAGAGAAAACTCACAAGTTTCCTAATATTTCCTTTGCTGAAATTGATCGCCAAATTTTTGTGGTGAAATGGTCTGATCAAAGATTTGGCTTGTCTAAGGCCGGGAATACAGTTCCAATAAGTCAAGCACTGTATTTTTTCCCATTTACTGATTGTGTAGGTTGCAGAAGCCCACGGGATACCACAAAAAGGCTCAGGGCCAATGAGTGTAGTCGACTTATTCGATTTATTGGATAGTCATTCTTCTTAAAACAAATAAAAGCGAATGAGCTCTATATGTTACCACATATTTATAAATATTTTGGCTAAATCACATATTTTTACATATTTCCACTTATTTTACGTTTTACCACATATTCTATGGTTCATTCCAAATATTTTAAATTTTTCATCAAGAATAACGTAATTCGACTTTCATAGCTTAAAATTTGATACAGCGAAATATTTTATAAGCCAAATTTTAAATTTAGACCAACAAATATTTTTTTTAAGAGTTAAAAATGTTTCACTTTGCACTAAACTCCGCTAAGTTAGATCAATAAATTAGGAACAAAATAAACGTCAAATTAAAATATAGATCTCAATAGTTTACTGAACATTATATGACGATCCGGAGATCTTCTAGAATAGCAGATTTTGTGATTGTTGCTTTTATTCGTTAACGTATTTGTTAGAATTCACATGAATTTTAGTAAAATATTGAGTGGTATTTACGTGAGAAAAGTCAACGTATTGTTTGTCAATATAGAAAGGCAACATACGTTTGTGAATTTGAACATATCGAATATAAAATCAGAATTTCGAGCAAAAATTTGAATGAGAATTTGAATTCCCAAATCTAATTGAATAAATTCTTGATTAGGAACTTAAATTGGATTTAAAAATTTAAAAATTGAATTAGAATTTCAAACTATATTTGAACAACTTCTTGTGTTGAATATATGTAAATCAAAATCTAATCGTAGTTTTCAGACGAAATCTATAGCTATATAAATAGACTTTGAATTCCAATCTTTGAATAAAAATTCTAACCAAGGCTTGACTAAATATTGAGTGGATTTAAAAAAAACTTCCGGTTTTACATCCATACATTTCCAGTTTGAAATTAAACAGATACAATTTTAATTGAGTTACAATTCGAATCACGACACCTTGCAACATTTTGAGTTAAAGTTAAAATATAAATTAAGAAAATGTTTCTGGATTAAACTACGTTTTGCATGAAATTTAAATAGTACAAATTGTTGTACATTGTTACCTGTGTTAAAAATTGATTTGGAAGTTAAGATTAGAAATTGATTAGGACATTCTACTTGGTTTTGAGCAAAAAATTGAGTGTAAATTTGGAGTTCTAAATTAGGTTTAAACATTATTTTAATTGCAACTAGGTAAGAATTAAGTTGCAATACGAGATTAGATCTCAAACAACTAATAAAATTTCCTCAGAATTTAGCTTAGAAATTTGTATCAGAAATTTTGAGTGAAATTTTAATTACGAATTTAAATTTTAAAAAATTGGTTTTGGTATTCCAATATTTCACAAAATTTTGACAGAAATATAAGTTTACATCGCACAAAAGTTTTACTGAGTGTATTTTCAATTAGAAAAAAAAAAAAAAATGAGAGTAAATTAGGTGGAGCTAAGAATAGATATATCAAGGGAAAATCGAAACACATATTTTGAAACCAATTCGAATTGGAATAAAAAATTAGACTGAAAAAGAAAATAGTTTTTATGGATTCGAATAAAACCTTGGATTCATGCACCCAGAATAAAATTAGATTACAATTCCATCTGGATTTGAGTCAACTTTGAGTAACATTTTAATCCGAAATTGAGTTAAACTTCCAAACTGTATTTGAATGTTAAATGTAATTTTGATCACGCTCATTGAATGAAATTGAAATGAAAACTTGAGTGAAATTTAAAGAATATTGTAATTTTCCTTTTAATATGTGAATGGTATTCGCTCTAGTAACTTAGTTTAAAATCAAAATGGATTCGAAAAACATTAAGATTTTTAGTCAAAAATTTAGTTCCAAGAAGAAGAAATTGATTAAGAGAACGAAGAGAGAAAATTAGCTTGAATTCTAAACTAGACATAATGAATTTGAGTGAAATTTTAAGTAGGAATTGTGTTTGGATTTGGAAACACATTTTTCAAAACACATTTTGAAAATAATTTTAGCAAAATATTTAATGCACTTTATGTGAATGTCGTTAAATTCTAAACACGATTTCAGCAAATTTTTTAGTTCAATTAGAACTAGGAATCGAGCAAAAATCTGAATGAATATTGTTTTATAAAAGAAGCATTTCAAATTTAAATCGTAATTGGAAAAAATATTGAGTAGGAACTTACATTAGAAATAGAGTTTAACAACCTTTAATAACAGTTTGAGTGAATTTTAAAAATTTATTTTAGTAAAATTTTTATTTAGAATTGGGTAAAACAAGATTTAAACAAAGTTTGGATTAAAAATTCAATTTCAATCCAATCGAGAGTTTGAGCAAAAATTTCGATGCAATTTAAATGAAAAAATATTTAAAAAATGAGCATGAATTCCAAATTTAAGTAACGCAAAATTATGGTTGGAATTAAGCCAGAAATTTTGTGATATTTTGTTTACAAATTAAGTAAAAATTCCAACCTTAAGAAATTTATTGAGAATTTATTTGAGTTTTATTAGAAATGTTGAGTTAAAATCAAATTTAAAACTCTAGTTTGGATCAAAAGGCTTGTTGAATTTGTATCAGAATTTTGAGCAGAAATCTGAGTAAGTTTCGAAGTATTTGAATTTTAAGCGGTAATTGTAAAAAAAATGTTGAGTAGAAATTGAATTTGAATAGTAATTTGTACTTGAGCATAAATATAACTGTAATTTAGTTTTTAGTTTAAAAGTTGAGTTTGTACTTCGAATTGGACTGACAAGAGAAAAATTAAAGATTAAGTTACAATTATAAAATTGATATGAGCATAATTTTATGTTTAGTGAGAGCAAAATTCTGAGAAAAAGTTGTTTTGAATGCCAAAATATTGATTGCAATTAGATTGAAATTTTGTGATATTTTGAATACAAGTAGACTAAGTTCGAAACTCGATTTGACATAATTTAAGTAGGAATTAAGTTATAATTTTGAGTGGAATTTAAAATACAAAATTTACAGATCAATTTCAACTTTCAGTTTAAAATGATTCAAGAAGTGTAAGTTTGATATTCCAAACTAAGTTTTAATTGCAATTAGTAAAAATTGCTATACGAAACATGCTTGCAACAAAACAATAAAATTATTTAGTATCGGCACGATGTATAAAAGAATAAGAATTCTTAACTGTAATTGAATATAATTTTGATGGCAACTTCAATTAAAAATTGAGTTTGAATTACAATTTGTGCAAAAATTTGAGCGTAATTTAATCTTCCTTAGTTTAAAACTTGCTTTAGTAGCGTGGATCGTTTAATCTCAACCGTTACGGTGTTCTTTTGAAGTAAGTATCGCTTACCAGTCCAAATTTTTAAGTGTTTGGATGTGGAACCATTTTTGGACTACTTTTCGAGCACTTTGTAGCCAAAACTTGATACATTTTTGCTAATGAGTGAATTGAAATTCTGTTAATATAAGGTCTAGTTTGGTTTTCATTATAAATATAACCACATATTTTTCATTTTAATCACACATTTTATCACATATTTTGCAATTTTAGTTACACGTTTTAGGAACATATTTTTGATTTTTTAGTACCTAAAAATCTTAAGCCTAATTATTATGTTTATTAACTAAATCACCATCACCCTGTTGATCAACAAATAACATTACAAATATAAACAATACTTAAAATTCGTCCAGGTCAGATAGTGATTTAATTAATTTGGCAAGCGAACCTTCAGTTTTTCTTGCGGATCCATAAATATTTAAACTTATTTGACTTTTTTTAATTTTCTAGCTTCAGTATACAATTAATTCCTAATTTTGGTCAAATTTTCGTTGATGAAAATATTTGATGAAGGTGATATTCCAAGACAGTCACTAGATAATCGCTTTTTCCTCCTAGCTGCCAACACTGAATCACGAACGATATGATCTTTATATTTGACGATTACCTTTTTCAATAGTGGTGAATTTATTTTGTAAAGAGACAATACATCATTTGTATCAATGCCTACATTAAGTCCGTTGTTAATTAATTTTACCGCATTAGTATAGTTAGGTTGTTTTTATCGGCAGTTAATGAGTCAGGCATTCCAATTATCTCCAATAAATTATTTCTATTGTTTTGGTTGATACTATCGATGCGCCATTCTAGTACAGCTACTTTTTTTTTTAAGTTTAGGTTTTCCAGTTGTAACTCATCCAGTTTGTTGAAGAGTATTTCGATGTTGTCCAATCGCTTTGTGAAGGTTGTTTCATTTATTTTTAATTGTTCATATATAAATTTGAACGATGCAACACTATCGGTAAAATCAAAGTCAAAGTTGACGGAATTACCATCCGTTGCTCTTTGTGAACAATTTTTTTAATTAATTGTTCAGGTCTACTCCCCGCAAATTAATGCTTCGAAACGGGTTATTTGAATATTAATTTCCATGATTCATTTCTATTTCGAAGATGAACGAAATGGATAAACATCTGCAGGAAGTAAAAGCAGCCGTTTCGTGTCCTCAAAACGTGATACATGATTCTACTTGATACACGCCACATTATCTCATTTTCTTTCAACATATGTTTCTTCAGATTAAGGATTACGAAAATTGTTGTTGGGAATTGACGCTAAGGAAATTCAAGTTATGCCCAAACCAGATCTACTAAACATGATCAAAGAGAACTGCGATGTTCCATAGAAATTTTAATTTAGGACAACTGCGACAGTTCAAATAAATGTTCAGTCAACCTTGGAGCCAAATTTCTATAGAGTCCAAAACCACCAACAACGCTTATACTGCCCGAAGTTCATTTACGAAGAAACATTATTTGGAACCTATCATTGAAAAGGAAATCTTGAATTTTGGTGGTTTAGAATTTTAGTGTCCGGATATCTCGGTGCAGGTCGAATTTAATAACCTAAACCAGGTAAATACAGTTATTTTCCCTTATATTTCAAAATGTTTGTTAGTTTAATTTCCACCCCCCCCCCCCCGCCCTCTCCCCCTCCCCTCCTCAGCGAACTGATAATAAAGAAAAAATCAATAAATTTGCTGCGATTTGATAATTCCCATTGATACATTGAGAATTTTGTAGCAGTGACTAAAACATCTTCTTTGAATTATTTGTATGTCAAACAAAATTTTTATTTGTGTTAATACGACAAAAAGTTTACGAGATAATTTTCACTACGATTACCCAAAACGCAGTATCTAACGTCATTAGCAGCATAAAAAAAATTGAATAAAACTGCAAACTTCTATTTAGCTCTCATTAATCAAATCACAAGCATAAACATTTGTCATGTCTTGTTAAGTCTTAATGTTTCTTGCTAAGTTAAACAATAAGTTATTTTTTTATTTTTGTTGTACAGTTTTCAGTTTACTTATGCTAGTTGCATAATTCGCAAGTATTTTAAAATAAAATTTGTACGGAAAGTTAATAAAAATAAAAGAAAAACTTGGGAACCAAAATATATACAATGACAACAACTACAGAAAAACTACTGTACACTATAGCTTATTTGTCTTTGCTCCAGTTTACGCTGCAGAAGAAAAAAAAAACTTGATGAAAACAATTTTTGTTTTGCAAAATTCTTGCTAATTTTATTTTTTATTTGTAGAAGAAATTCTGCAAATTGTTGTATTCTCCCAAATCCAAATATTTTAACTGTTTCACTAACTTACGTACAACAAAAGTTTGTTAAAAAAAAATTATTCAAAGCTGATTAATTTTCGAAACAAAAATGAATGCAACATTTGTGTAGAAGTTTTAATTCCAGACGGACAGTATGCACCAAACCATATAGCATTTAAGTAGTTTAACAAGTATGTATGTGTTATGTTCACGTATAAATAAATGAATAAGATGAATGATGACCTATAAATGGATTTTTAAATTGGATTTTTTGAAGTAAATAAAAAATTAAAAAAAACTCTTCACTTTTACTCGAGAAAGGAGCTTTTGAATATAGCATCAACAACCAAATACACCTACAAAACAAATTAATTATTTTAGAGTAAAATCTCGGAAAGCTTTTTTATTTTATTTTAAGCAATTTACGATGAAATATTTGAGCTTTTTCAGATTTATAATAATGAGGTGTTGAATTTAATAAACCAGGTCATGTGTTTACAAAAATTATGGTTGGTTGGCTAAAGAATTATTTAATTCTAACGTATGTGGGTGTAACAATTGAATTATTAAAGATTCACAATAAAAAATTGAATTTAAATACATAGGTTTAAACTATTGCACATTTTAAAGCTTTTTGCTGAATTAGAACTTCAATTACTTTCTGAGAATCCCATTCCAAGCTTTACGAAATTGGCTAAAACTTCCAGCAGTTACCTAAGGTAATTTTTAGAATATCTGTAATGTGATAAACCAATTTACACAGCTCATTGTTGGAGGCATGAAATGTTCAAACAAATGATTCACATGTCTTCACGCGTAAGGATTTTTCGGTTTCTACACAGAACCAATTGGAAAATCATTTTTTTATTCATTGAAGTATGAGCAAGAACCACTCCGTGCAGTTTTGTTCAATAATGTATAGGTGTGAAGTTTCTGACAAAATTTTCTGACAAAATTTGTCAAAGAAAGTGTACAATTTTTTTACATAAAAAAAAAATTGAAACGAAATATTACGTGGATAATGATAAAATAATTAATAAAATAAAAACAAGGAACACAAGAATTTAAGTTGCCCTTACAAATCTTAAATAAAATCAATTGGCAAGTTAAGATTGTCAAAATTCACACGTGTTTTGGTGAAAATTTTGTTTAATTAATTTTGTCAGGGCGATCCTAGAGTTTTCCGACATATCACATCATATATGCCTTAAATAGCTCAGTCAAATTAATGGCTAGTGGAGAACACTATGAATTAAATAGCTCATACGGTAACGAAATATCACGAAACTTAGAGATTGGCTCATATATATATATATATATATATATATATATATATATATATATATATATATATATATATATATATATATATATATATATATATATATATATATATATATATATATATATAGTGAGGAATTCAAATCAATCAATGCCATTTTGATATAAGCCATGCGGCTCTTGCAAACAAATTTGTTGAGTTAACAAATCGACGTATTTCGTTTTTAGCAAGGACATTGTTCTCTGTTATTCCAAATAGCACGAATCTCAGAGATTGGCTCATATAGTGACTATATAGATTGAAAAGAAAATACGCTGAGGAATTATAATCAATCACCGTAGGCTCTTGCAAAAAAATTTTTAAAATTAACAAATCGACGAATTTCTCATGGACACCTGTCCGTCCACTCTCCGAAATGTTTCATTCTCTAGCATTCACATTACCACTCTTGCAGGAGAGCCCGTTTATAGGGATCCTTGTTCATACAATCATTCATATGGAGCGCCCAAGCCAATGGGATCCACTTAACTCACGACGGAGGACCTGTTTAAAGGGCACCATATAAAAGAGAAACGAAACGTGTGGTTTGCCGGTAGTCATCAGTTGGTTATAATAATTAATAATTAATAATAAATGTTATAATAATATATGTTCCATGCGAAATTCGCCGATTTGTTAATTTTCAAAACTGAGTGCACCAAAGTTTATTGTTTTATATAAAACAACACCGAAGGGTTTATTTTAGTAGATGGTGAAGTCTCTGTTGGTATTAGAAGCAGATCATCATGAATCTCCCTTTGTCCATTGATGTGTTTAATATAGGCTTGATAATGACCTGCTCCTAACTGTGTAGTCGGTTTTTTAAAATTTACCAACGCCTTTAGAGTAAACTTTTGATTGCTAAGAGAAATCGCAGATTGAATATCTTTAATTTGAATATTGTAACATACACTAGGATCATGATGTTGAACATCTGCCATAACTATTCCGTAGTTTGTGATTAATAATTTTACTTTGGGTTTGTGACAAACATTGCAATTTCTTTTTCATTCAACGCCAATTAAATTCTAGATGTTTTTCAATGATGCCTGATTTATATCGAAAATATTTTTAATCGGTAAGTAAAACGTTGGCTTTGTGTGCGGGGGATGGTCGTTTTGGCATTGGCTCACTTCAGTAAGTGACGAAGGTATTAATTTTTCTTGCAGGTAGCATATGTTACAGTTAGGCGATAAAGTTATGTTGGTGTCAGTTATCACCAGTTCTTTCGATTTTTCAAATGCATCTAACAACAGATTACTTCAATTAAATCAATTATTTATAGTGATAGTTATGATGTGATATGTCGGAAAACTCTAGGATCACCCTGACAAAATTAATTGAACAACATTTTCGCCAAAAAACGTGTGAATTTTGACAATCTTAACTTGCCAATTGATTTTATTTAACATTTGTAAGGGCAACTTAAATTCTTGTGTTTTTGGTTTTTATTTTATTAATTATTTTATCATTATCCACGTAATATCCACGTAATTTTTTTTTTGAATTACACTGTAAAAAAATTGTACACTTTCTTCAATATTTTCTTTGACAAATTTTGTCAGAAGATTTTGTCAGAAACTTCACACCGATCAATAATGTATGTTACAAATATTTTTTGTTTCACCTATTCATATTCATGATTACAAATAGACCAAATGAAACTATATCCTACATGCTTAAATTTAGTTGAATCCAATAATGTATAATAAAACCTGTATCTAACAAACATAAATAATAATTCTGTGAACCTGTATTCGAGGGTGGAGTGAAAAATCAGATATTTTCTATTAGATGGAGTTCCGATCGTAAAAATGATTCCATTTCCGAAAATACAAGCTTTTCTAGGAGAGCACCCCAAATTTCGTTGATTATGCACTTATAAAAATAATTGCACGGAAAAGCCATTAAGCAACCCCTTGTGACTTGTTGCTTCCAAACATAGACAAATGGCTCGGCGGAAAGCGGTTCACATTGAACGAGGCTCATTTTGCAGACTTCAATAAATCGAATTTTTTAGATGATGTAACAGATTCGATAGCAGAATATCGAGCCTGTTTGCAGAAATTCTTCCACAGAGCCAGAGGCTCTGGGGTGGTCATCTGTGGTCGGCTAAAGCTCAGGGTATCAAGGTGAGGTTTCCCAGAGCATACGTAAAACTTGTTAGACCACATAGAAGGAAAAGAAAACAATAACAAAAGGGGATGAACTTAACTCAAAGCAAGTACCAACTTACCAATAGAGACCGTGATTCACCCACCTACCACATCCTTTAACCAAGCTATTAGCCACTCATCGTCCTCATCGACTCCTTAAACATGAAATGAGCAAAAGGCTCAGCGAAAGAAAAAAAACCAAATGAATACCGGAGAAAGGAACGAAGACAGAGAGAGAGAGAGAGAGAGCTCGACATGAATTTTGGTCGCTTCACGAGTCAGTCAGGCTAGAATTACCGGATCGTGATGGTATTAGTTATTGTGCGTGTGTTGGAATGCTCTTTTATGATTCACGCTCTTCATGCTCTTTTTAGTTTTTCGTTTAGTTATTTTGTGGTGTTTGTAGAGATTAGGGTTTCTTGACTGACTAATTAAAAAATCACATCCGATTACGAATTTTTAGAGTTTCCACGGTTTTCAATATCGGTATTGAAAACCGGTATTGAGCTACACATTTAGAACAAAAAATCAAAGAGTTGCATTACTTTTGACTTGGTTTATTTAACTTTTATTTTATTTTATTTAAATATAACCCGTAACAAGCAAGTACCAAAAACAACATGCTAAAAAAAGCTCTGCTGTCAGGAAATATTTCGCAAAATCATACGATTTGGCTAGTGAAGCGAAATGTATCGTGTGCAATTCTCTCATTGTTGAAAAAGCTGAGCATCTACAACGAAAGATAAAAACAACAAAATTCTTTATTGAAATTAATAAACAATATATTTAAAAATTATACTTAGCTTTAAGTTTCGTTAAGAAAACACACTTCTGACCGATATTTAGATTTAGAAGAAAATTAGCTGAACTCGTTTGAAATCAAAGCTTTCGACATCAAACGACAACTATTTTAATGTTTGCTGGGTTGATTTATTTGTATTACTCGTATTCGTTTTGCGTAACTCCAAGTTTACCCCGAAATTAGAAAAATACATAACCGTGACTGAAAATAAATGTTTGTTTCCCTCACTTGAGCCATAGCCAGTCTCTATAATCAATTAGCGTTCGTTCGACTTATAGTTTCTCATTTAGCGGATCTTTTGATTACCAGTAAACGGTAAATAAAAATGAAATTTACAGGTTTATTTTGAAAAAATATTTTAAATATTTACAAGGAAAATGCAAATGCCAACTTAATTTTCTAAAAATGGGGTTCTCCTGATTTTGGAAATGGTTTCATCTTTTGATCACTTTTTAAAATTTCTCGAGATTTTTGGTGTTTATCATGGAAATGAAATGCGTGATGTTTGAGACTTAATTGGTGATTCGGTGTTATGAACCAGTAAGATTATTCAAGATTTTCGAGATTATTCGTGTATGTTTGATACAATCTCAAACGATAGTATGGTGTATTTGATAGTACAATCTTATTCGTGAATTTTAGAGCCTATTCGAAGAATTCGATTGCTCGATATTTAAAAAACTACCCGATAAGTTTCGAGGGTTCTATACTTATTGCATACCGTTCTATTGAGCTTAGCCAACATAGCTACAAATATAGTGAAATTCACTTATAACGACATTGAGAATCCGTTGTTATAACCGAATGTCGTAATATACGGATTTTAATTATATGAGTAACATAACAAATCAGTTCAAATTTCCGACGTTTTAAGCGAAAGGTCGTTATATTTCACTGTAAATCAATATTTACACGAATATTCGAAATTTTACAAAATTTGCGTAGCTTTTCTAGTTTTTTACAGTCTTTTCCATATTATACATTAATATCCAGATTTTACGGTATTATTGAAATTGTTCGAGATCAAACGATATTCACATAATACAGAGATTTTTCGAATTTTTCTGGGGTAACCGAGATTATTCCGCGGTTTATTCTAGATTTCTTAAGGTTTTCGACATTCCTAGGATTATTCAAGATTTTTAAAGATTTTCGAATTAATTCGAATTTTGTAAGGCAATGTTCTGCGCTTAGCTTTTTGTTGTAAGAACTTGCAGAGTTACACATATAAATCTGAATGGTGATATTTAAAAGAATTTTTGAGATTACGACAAAATTTCGATATTTCTCCGATTTCCTGTAGGTTGTTTGAAATTATTCAAGAATGTCCAGGTTATTTACGTTTTACATGGCGGTAATTAGAACGTATAGGATAATTAATTATGGATAATTTGATATTTGAGAACTTTCAATAATATTCATGATACTTTGAAAATTCGACATTTTTGAAATTATTTCCAAATTCTTGATAATTTGCAAATTATATTCGAAATTTGTGATGCTTTATCGATATATTTAGAACTCGTGATAACATAGAGTTGCAAGATGTTTCGTTTCATTTGAGCTCATTCAAATAACTCACGTTCTGCTTCGTCTACTTTTGAACGATGGTCCGAATATGTCCTAAAAATTAAATCTGAGTAAATCAATTGGTTTTCTTACACATGGAACGCTCATGGAAATACATTTTGGATGAAGGATATTTACATTGAGAACAAATATTCTGATTTTTTTTTCCAAAAAAGAAAGCTCATAAAACTAAAAGTTCTTGACATTTGTTGCAAATACATGATTTATGCGCATAAAACGAAAGACAGAATTTATGGAAAGGCACAAAACTTACCGAGAAAGTATAAATAAATTATCAAGCTTAAAGCTCATTGTGAACAAATACTCTAAATTAAACCGAAAATACTACCTTCGTTTATAATATCAAATTTGAAAGTCAAAAGATTTGGTTTGAATAAGAGCATATCTAGAAGCTCTCAATAATTTACATTGAGCACAAATATTCTAAATCCTACCCAAACTTTCGTCATCCCTTGTAATATCAAATTTCGAAGCAAAATTGTTAGTTTAAAAAGCTTCGATAAGTGAAAGCTCTTAAAACAAAAGCTCTTGACAATTTTTTCAAATACATAATTTATGCTCATAAAACATTTTTTAATACCATCAAATTATTAAAAAACTCAAAAATGTTAAGTTCAAACCCAAAAAGTATAGATTAACTGTCAAGCTTACAGTTTATTGAAAACAAATATTCTAAATTTATTCCAAAATCTCACTTTCCTTTAAACTAACAAATTTTAGAATAAAAAGTAAATCATAAAACTTCCTCCTAAAACAAAAAGTTTGAGATTTTGTGCAAATACATAATTGATGTTCATAAAACCTGTTAACAAACGTTAAGGGCAAACCCAAAATGTATAAATTCTAAATTTATCCTAAAATCCCGTTCCAAAGGGTAACGGAATAAATTGGTTAAAAAGTTTCAATAAATGAAAGCTCTTAATACTAAAAGCTCTTGAAATTTTTTGCAAATACATATTTATTTTTTGCACATAAAACATTGTAACAAAAACCTAAAATTATTAAAAGACTCAGAAATATTAAGATTAAACCCGAATAATCGTATAAATTAATTATCAAGCTTAAAGCTCATTGAACACAAATATTCTAAATTTATCCAATAATACCACCTTCCTTTGTATTATCAAATTTTAGAGTTAAATAGTTTTGTTGAAAACCTCTTAAAACTAAAAGCTTTAGATGATTGATGTATTAACATTGAGAACAAATGTTCTAAATTTTACCAAAAATTCCGTCATTCTTTGTACTATCAAATTTTTCAGTGAAATAATTTGGGTAAGAAAGCTATGACACGTGAAATCTCTTAAAACTAACAGCTCGACATTTTTTGCTAATTCATAATTTTTGCTCATAAAACATTTTAAGAAAAACCTTAATCATTGAAGACTCGCCAAAATGTTAAGTTCAAACCCAAAAGGTACAAATTAATTATCAAGCTTAAAGCTTGAAAATACCACTTTTCTTTATAATATCAAGTTTCGTAGTAAACTAGTTTGGCTTGAAAATCTCTTAAAACTAAAAGCTTTTGATCATTTATGATTTACTTTGAGAACAAATATTCTAAATTTTAGCCAAAATTCAGTCACCCTTTGTGAAATCATATTTCTGAGTAAAACGGTTTGGTTTAAAAAGCTTTGATAATTGGCAGCTTATAAAATTAAAAGTTCTTGATTTTTTGCAAATGCATACAACTTTTTATCAAAAAGCTAAAAATATGAGAAAGGCTCAACGTTAAAAGTTAAGTTTAAAAACATATTTAAATTAATTATCAAACTTAAAACTAATTTTTTTTATTTTTTATTTTTTTTTCCTTTATTTAATATTACAACTGATTTACAAATCATTTAGTAATTTATCTTTCTTAAATGAAAATTCATATTTGACGGGCAGTAACCCAATGGTTACTCCCGTTTGAATTTACATAGTAATTATTTTTCTCTATCCTAATTAAAAACAACTGCCCAATTCCAAAGTTTTCTGCCTTTGATTGAAGTCTTCTTACTGCATTGGTGGTATCCAACAAATTTCGTATGTCTGCATTTTGGTGCCGAGATATCCTCCGATTGTGTTTCTTTGCATGATATTGTATTTCTTCATTTACATATTCCATGTTTAAGTCCCTATGGAGGTTATCATTTCTAATGTACCTTGGTGCGTTTATAATGCCACTCAGCACTTTGTTTTGAAAACATTGTATCATTTGTACATTTGTCTTCTTGGTACAACCCCAAAGTTGAATACCGTAGGTCCATACTGGTTTAAGTATTTGCTGATATAATAGCAATTTGTTATGTATTGTAAGCTCAGAGCTTTTACCTATTAGCCAATACATTTTCCTATATTTAATGTTCAATTCTTCTTTTTTCTTTTTAACATGCTCTTTCCATCTAAGCTTGCAATCAAGAGTCATGCCGAGATATTTGGCTGTATTTGCATTTGGAACCGGCCTTGAATTAAGTTCCACTGGAATCCAATTAACTTTCTGGTTTGTGAAGTTTACGTGAACCGATTTAGGCTAATGTGCATTTCTTTGTCCAACTACTCACTATGTCGGTTGCTTTTTGAAGTTTGGTCGTTGCTTCTGATATACACTTTCCAGTTGCCAGAATAGCTGTATCGTCTGCAAATGTTGCTATAGTGGCACCTTCTGTATTTGGCATATTTCTGGTGTACAGGATGTACACTATAGGACCCAGTACACTACACTGTGTAGTTTAGAGTACTCTCCGTTATATTTTACACGGTCTGCGATATAAGATTTAAGAATTTGGTAGAACTGCTTAGGTAGATCTCGATGTAATTTAAATTCAAGTCCTTGGTGCCAAACTTTGTCGAAAGCTTGTGCTACATCCAAGAAGACGCTGGAGCATATCTTCTTATTCTCAAGTGCGTCTTCGATTATATCCGTTATTCTGTGAACTTGTTCTATCGTAGAGTGATTCTCTCTAAATCCAAATTGGTGTGGTGGAATCAAATTTATCTCCTCTATTATTGGCTTGAGTCTCTTGAGCAGTAATTTTTCAAATAATTTTGATATTACAGGAAGTAGTGAAATCGGTCTGTACGACTTTTTATCGTTCGCTAGTTTGCCTGGTTTGGGGATCATAATTACTTCAGCAACCTTCCATTGTCGTGCGACATATTTTAGTCTGAAGACAGCATTGATAATTTGACCCAATTTTCGTAGTCCCTTCTCGCGAATGCTTTTACTACTTGTCCAGTAATTAAATCATATCCTGGAGTTTTTTTTGCGTTCAAATTACAATTGATCTCATCTTTAAATTCCTGTAATGTTACACATCGAATATTATATCAATCCATTTTGCTAACTGTTATTATGTTTTCATCTGCTGTTTGCCTAGGTAACGGTTGAAAGACGGTTCCAAGTGAGCCGCAAATAAAATAGCTTTCTGCTTGTCGCTTTTGGCACAGGTTCCTTCCCCATTTTTAATAGGTGGCACATGCATTTTGGTTCTTTTTAATCCCTTTATTGCTTTCCAAAGAGAGTAATCAGTATCTTTATGTTCGGTGAGACCATTTAAATACTTGTTAATACTTTCGTTCTTACTTTCTTTTATAAGTTGTTTTAGTTTATTGCATAGAAAATTGAAGATTTTTTTGTTTTCCGGGGCACGTGTCCTTAGCCAGGTCTTTCTTGCCTCCCGTTTCTTTCTAACTAACTCCCAGACCTCAATAGGATAATTTTGATTCCTACGGGATTCGGTGTGACTAGCAGGAGAACTTTCCCATGCTGCTTGTTGAATAGTACTGTTAAATACCTCTAGTTCGTCTTCCAACTGTACCGGTGTTTTAATCGGCACTCGTAGATTTATTTGCATTTCAATTAGTTCTTGGAATACGAGTAGGTCACAGTTAGTTCTATTATTTGTTAATTTAGGCAGGTTATCCTTATTAATTATCATTGTGCTGAGAGTCATGCTAACAGGTGTATGATCGGAATATATCCCTTTGCTGTTTCCGATGCACATGTAATCCTCGAAGATCCCTTTCGTTACATAGAAATCAACAAGATCTGGTATTTTATTTATATCAGAAGGCCAGTATGTTGGTTTACCTCCAGAGTGGAGGGCAGTAGATAGAGGAAATAATGTATTTATTGTTTACAAAGTTAGTGAGTTTAGGGATTTGATTTTAAGATAAGTATTTCGATTTTATATAATATTGAATATTCATTTTATGATTTTATATAATAAAAATTGTTTAATGTTTTTAGGTTACAATATTTAACATTTATTATTATTGTTAGTTTCAACTTTTATGGTTTTAACTTGCATACTTTCATCTTCTATACTAGGTTCTTCATAGTGTTTCAGATTCTTTTTCACTATTGCTGTTGATCCTCCTCTGGGTTTTCCTCCTGGGTGAACAGCATGGTAACATTCATAATCACGTATTTTATTAAATGATGTTTTTGTCAAATGGCTCTCCGATATAAGGCATAGATCTATTTTTTATAAATTTAGAAAAATTTCTAACTCTGGAACATGCTGCGCTGGTCCGATTGCGTTCCAGGTGACAATTCTTAATGTTCTGCTCATTTTAGTATATGAGGGCTGTTGCCTCATTCATGGTTTGATGCATATCTAGACGCTTATATAAAGCTTCTAGACCACGTTCTTGCTTTGCTAGGCGTATATTTATGGCTTCTTTGCTTCGATATATCCTTTCAAGGGGGTTATCATTCATAGTATTAGATGATTGCTGTACAATTAGTGAATAAATTTTCCGCTCTGTACCTATACCTGGTGGTTTTGGCTCCGCTTGGGTTTTAGTTGGTTTCTCTTCTCTGGTAACCTTATGGTTTTGAGGAAACTGATGCATTTTGTTTCTTAGTCTTTGAAGTTCTTTGGCTACTTCACAGCCTCTATAATTTGCAGGATGATGCCCTTTACAGTTTATACATTTTGTAGGGGTGTTTCTACTTTCTGTACACTCTTTCGCGTTGTGTTTTCCAGCACATTTTACACATCTTGGCTCCCGTCTGCAATATTTTTGCGTGTGGTGAAACCTTGGCATTTTTTGCATTGAGGGATTAGCCTCGTGTTTTTCTTTAGTGGTTCTATTTTAACTCTCATATTGAGAATTTCTTTGATGTTGAAGATGTTTTCAACTTTCTCCTTTTTGTTAAACCTAAGCATGAAGAGTGGAAGCCCCCTTTTTTTTTTGACTTGATTGTTCTCACCTTTCTCTCGTTTTAGGATGTTTACTGCATCTTCTATTCTTCTATTTGCAGATCTTTTGCCTTTAGGTCCTCAATTATGTCCTCCTTCTTACACGTTGGATGAAGGCCTCTAGCCATAACCTTAATTGCGCGTTCGTTTTTATCTTCGTATGTGAACCATTCTTTACTTTCCATATTGAGCTTTGTTGCTAGAGCTCTATATGTATCGGAATCTGGTGTATTGATTTTCCACACGTTATTGTTTAGTGACACTACTCTATATTCCTTAGCTGTCACTGATTTCATTATAGATTGTATACTAGCAAATTCTGTTATGCCGATTACATTAATTGGCGGAGGAGAATTTTCTTTCGGTACAACCTTTTGTTGCCGATTTTTTGCTGTTGCTGGTGAGCTGGTTTGGTATTAGTATTACCAGTTACTAATACATTACTTTACGAATGATCTCCAACTTCAGGCGATAATTCTGCTTTTCGTTTTTTTGTAGGTCTTTTCTTCCTTTTCAGTACGCAATCTGTTTCTCTCATGAGATCCTCTTTATCAGTATGGAACTCATTGTTATAACTGGTGTGAGTACTTGCTTCATTATAACAAGTTAACGGGTTTTCAGAAATCTCCATTGGTTTGGGCTTCTACAATTCTTCATTTTCTTTTTTTAGTTTTTCAATTTCGCTTCTTAGTTCGGTTAAAAGTACATCTACTTCACTGAGTTTTCGAATGAATGCTGATTTGCAGAGTTAGTATGATTGTTTGGTGATCTTAAAAACATTGAACTACTTTTGAATGGGCTTAGCAATGATTGGCTCACCCCAGAATCCATTGAGCCAGCCTCGTAAGAGGGTGGATTAGCCAACTGGGTAGTTGGTTTACCACCTGAGGTATTATTTCTTTTTTGTGTTGTATTCATTTCTTTAAAACTGGTTATGTATCAACTACCAACCTAACCAGTACAAGTTGGTAGTAAGCCATTGAAGAGAACATCATTTGCTATGTTCTCGGTGGTCGGTTCCGCCGTATCTCGGTCGCCTGAGCCTCGTTAGTTAATTAGCAGGAAGTACCACGTGCAGGTGAGGTTGACATTTGGGCTAGTATATTTAAGACCATCTAAACCGGCGCCCCTTGCCCCTCTTAAAACTAAATGACAATTTTTGCTAATACATATTTTATGCTTCTACAATTTTTTAACAAAACTAACGAATAATTCGATATTTGAGAACTTTCAAGAATATTCAAGATACTTTGAAAATTCGAAATTCTTGATGTTTATTGATATATTTTGAAATCGTGATCTACCCTTGAAATAAGATACTTTTAATTAATGCGAGACTATACGAAAGGACGAAATAAGTTTTAACTAAGAGCTTTACTTGTTCATAGGTACAAGAAGCATTTTTAGGGTCCAAAAAATGTTGTGGGGGTGCCCGAAATTTGTAGTTACGCCACTGGTTGTGTGTCGTACTTAAAAGGTTGTACAAGCAAACAACAACAAGTAGTCGCAATTACGAGAACCCGTAATGACTTACACATAATCGCGTTTTGCCGCAATTTCTCGTAACTCGAAATTCGTAAAGCTTACATAATCGCACTTATGTAAAAACACTTATTGTTTTTTAAATATCAGATTGTTTCTCCAATACTACTATGTTTAATTAAATAAATCCAACTTTCAAGAGGGCTCTATTAAGAAATTATTCCATACAGAAACTTGTAGGTACTTTAGAGAAACATTACTTTTTTTTAAAAATAAAACGGAGTGCAACTTCAAAAATTATTAGTTTCTTGTGTATTGAATTGAAATGTGACCCCAAATTGCGAAGGGAAATTTCGGCTCAGCCTGATTTTATGTCTTCAATTAATTAGTCCTTATTCTCGAACTGCCTTCGTCCTTCGTAGACTTTCCATGAACCATTCCTAAACGATTTCCATTATACTTAAGTCGGGTGAATAAGGCGGGCCAAGGCAATAGTACTACATTTTGCTCCTCAAAACACGCTTTGATTATCATAGCAGTATGAATCGGAGCATTGTCCTGCTGTAAAATCTATCGCTGTCAATTAAAAACTCCGGTAAATTTCGGAAAAGCTCCTTCCAAAACGGTTTTATAGGAATTTGCTGTCATTTTTATTGTCTGAAAATCAGACACTGTTTCCCACACCTTTACACCATCCCCTTTATTTTGCTTTTTGCTGAAAATCATTTCCTTTTTTCTTAGGTCATGAAAATATTAGTTGTGTCTATCTGACACGTTCAAATTATGTTTTTTTTATTGGAAAAACAACCTTATGCCACTCTGTGTCCCATTTCATGTTATTAGTTCCTGTGTGCTACATTTAAAGGCGATTTTTTCTTAATTTTTCGAAATTTTCGATGTGGAGCACGTTGTATTATACGATAGACGGTTGCTCTGCTGGCATCAACACCGGTTTTAGCCCTTATTTTGCTAATCAACAGGGCATAATTTGCAGCTTTTCTAAGAATGGCCCATCGGTCTTGGGCTGTTGTAGCCATACTCACATGTCCTTTACTGTTATTTCCATAGCTTTGGATATTACTTAGGTAATTCTGCACAACGGTTGAACTTCTTCGAATTTTAGCAGCACTTTGGCGAATAATATGACCGTCTTCCTAGAAAGCCCGAATTTGAGCTTTTTCTTCTATATTAAAGAGATTTCCTCTAGGCATATTTGTGCACACGTCAAGGATTAATCACGAACTGATATCCTACACTCTTTTATTTTTATTGTCTAGCCTTAGAATGGAGATATTTCAGTTGTTCTTAAACAAGTGAGACAAATAAATATTCAATTTTTAAAGATGCACTCCGTTTTATTTTAAAAAAAGTAGCGGTTCTCTAAAGTACCTGCAAGTTTCTGAATGGAATATTTTCTTAACAGAACCCTCTTCCGATATATTAATTTGAATTTATTTAATTATGTATAATACCATACTTAGTATTGGAGAAATCTAAAGTTTAAAAAAAGTAATGTTCTTAAACAAGAGAGACTGAGTGTATATCGAAATAGCTAATTGGATTGACGCATGTATCAGTCAATTTGATAGAAACCATGTCTTTATTCGTCATTAATTCGTCTGAATATATATCACGACTGTGGTATAATTCCTCACCAAATCGGAATCCCTATTTGTATTTTATCGATAATAATTTTATTATTTCTCATCATCAACGAACCAGTATCTTACCCCAGGTCATCAAAAAATATCAGAGAACACCTGAATCCAAATATTACAACTAATTCCTGAAGAGGTGAGGAACAGTCAATAAAACCATTGAAAATAACCAATTGCTTTAAAATAAAAAAATCTCAAAAAATTTGCTTCAAATAAAATTATTTCACAAACATTTATTTTAAATAATTTATAAAATCCAATTATCAATCATGGCCATAAGACAAAACTTTTATTTATTTTATTTAATTTTTATATATTTAAATAAAATTAAAAAAGTTTATTTTTGTTATGGTTTAAAATAATGAAATTATTCCCTCGTATATAATATAGATATTTTGAAAACAAACAAAAACTTTTTGTTTTATATTTTATTACAATTGAATTTATTTAACTTTAAGTTTAAATACAAGCATAAAAAAAACGAAATGAAATTACATTGAAAATAAAAATTTTTACCTTTTATTTTATTTTTATATTGAAAATTGTTTTATTATGTTGAAAGCTTTAGCGGTTCGATGATGAAAATAATTTTGCGGTTATGGTATTATTTCTGAAAAAGGAAGCATACCTACTGCTGTTTATGATTTATTCCAATTTTAGTACATATTCACAAAAAATAATTGAAAGCGTCTGGATTTTCCGTCGGGTGCAATTCACCAAATTTTATTTTATTAACTTTTTAAATTACATTGTTTATAAAATTACCGCCAATATATTTTGGCTTGTGTGAAAAGTTAGGTTAGCTTAAAATTATTTAATGCGGTGTGCTCCTGCTGTCTTACATAAGTGAATTACGTCTCTCTTGAAAGTTAGTTGTACAAATTAATTTAAAAAATCTCAAGCACTAATTAACTTGTAACTTAATATCACATTGAAAGATTTATTGAGCTATAACGTGGAAATTGGGTCATCAACATCATTGGAAAACTTTAGGTGGCAAAAGTAATCCACGTAGTTTTTGCAAACGTAATCCTAATAAATAATTCACAACAACAATATCTTTATGTATATAATATTAAAGTTGCCAACTTGGATTTGTAATCAACTTCATGATGATTTAAGGAGCGTTTAAAATCATTGAACGTCTAGCTGATTAAATAACGAAATCATGCTGTTCATCTTTGAAGACACCGACATTTACTATCGCAGTATATTTGAAGACACCGACATCAATAATTTACAATAGAAACATTGGACAGTCACAATCTAGTGTCGATCGGTAAATGAATAAAACTAAAAATTTTAACAGTATATAAAACAATAATGCGATAACACATTAAAATTAAACTACACTTGAAAATGTATCAAACCATTCACACGTGAGTCACTTCTGAAGCCAGATGAAATTTTATTGAGTTTTCGACGATTTCTCAATTCAACCGAATGGCTATTAAAGACTTTCAGAGCAAGAATTATAAATGAATTTTGAAAATTTGTTGTAAATCTCTGAAGACGAATAAACTGAATATTTCTCAAATTGTAACTGGTAGTGACATTTGATTGATTGACATTAATAATGAAAAAAGCTTCGTAATTATGTAAAATGAAAAATCTCTAAAAACTTAAATAAGGGACACTAAGCAGATAAATGCGGAGCATTAAGAATAATTCGTATAATATGTTTTTATATTACAATAAGTAGGTAAATTCTAGCAAAGAACGTTTCACTCCAACACACTATTCCATACGATAACTTCGACTCCACAAGATGTCTGTGAAGTTAGCATGAAAATTCATCCCGAAAAGTTTTTTTTATTTATTAGTTAAAATGTTAAGTTCCTAGCTAAATTAGATATCAGCTCGAAGATCAATAGAAATATAGACGAAAATTGCAATTCATCCCGAATTTTTTATTTTTTATTTAATGAAACACTTATGCTTTAAAAATATATTTAAATAAAAGGTGTTCGTTCGAAAAAATCACGGGGCTCACTTAGTGAACGGACCGTCATTCTCTTATAAATTAAATGAATTAAATTTGTTATCTTTAAAATCACATAGCGCCTTCCTCAGAAATGTCTACATCAAAAGGGCTATGTCCGGATATTTGGCCAACCATTACTTGTTATATGGAAAGAAAATCATTAAGAAATGACGCGGTTCACTCAGTGAACGGATCGTAACTCTCTAACAATTCCAAATTCCACACATTTCAAATGAATAAAATTTGTACGTTTTGGAAATCACATAGCGCCTTTCTCAGAGATGTCTACCCCTTTCTAAGTCGTTGAAGTAAGCCCGAAATCTCAACCCTACAATTGTGGTTGATTTCTTGGCTAAAGTGTATAGTTATCCAGAAAAAGTGTAGATGTTGAATAAAATGTAGCGATATCTCGAAAAATAGCTATCCCAAAAAAGTTTTAATACTGGAAAAAACGTAACACCACCCCGAAAAAAATGTCAAATTTGGATAATTTATGACTCAAGAAATATCAAATGTAAATCAATTAAATTTCCATAATAATTAGAAAATCACTCAAAAAATTAAAAAAAAAATTTACAATATGTGATAGCATAATACCATAATATTTTCGTACAATTAAACAAAGTGTAACGTATTATGATGAAGTATTAGTATAGAGATAAAGCCAACTAGATGCATGTATGACTAGATATGCTAGGGTACTAGCTAATATATGGATACCACCATGGCTGTGAAGTTATCTCAGGATTTTTTCCCAGAAAAGTAAAAAAATTAAATCAAGCAACACTAAAAAAATTAAACAAATTACACCCTTATGAGAAGTTAGCCATCAATAAAATATATTGAGGAAAATTAATTTTATTTATAGTGTGTAAGTGGGTATCTGAATAAAATAGATTCTGTATAAGCATTTAAACAATAACTCTACTTAGATTGACAGAACTAAAAATTTCTTGGATTTAGGGTAGAACGTTTTGAGATGGGCATACTAATAGCTTACTCCTAACAAGAATTAACCGAAATCGTTCATTGACAACTTGTAAAAAATCGAAAATGGGTTGGGATACCCATTCGCAGAGTCATAGCTAGCAAGAAAGGAACTGTCAACGAAGCCTCTTAATAATTGAATCCTGACCAATTTTAACAATTGAATTTTATGTAGCTGGATCAATTCAAGCTTCCAAGTGTCGTTATAACGTAGTGGGAAGTAAACGAACCATTTAAACATTCTACGAAATCCAGCAATGTCAAATTCAAGCTTGGTGTTCCGATAATAAAATTAATTAGCATTTTATTCCTCCGAACACCCTTAAATTTAAAGATTTATAGGAATCGCCGCGTTCAAATCGTGCAAACATAATTTACATCGTGTGATTGGACAAACACAGTTAACATACGAAGAATTCATAATAACCATTAAATAAAGAATCATTGTGGAATTCGAGGCCACTGGTATAGGTGCAAGATGACGTTTACCATCATCATGGATGATCGATCATTCGGGAACTGTGCACGCTAACTGGATAACTTTGCCGGCTAGGGGGTTTTTGTTCCCGAATACGTGATCGAACAAATTATTCGTACACATTACAAAAAAAAACAATAAAGAACACGTTCACATAGGTCAAAAGAATCAATTCCACGCCATCACTTAAATAATACTCTTAGTTCATTTTAGACACTATATTCTTTCATAATAAAATTGCTTTAATACAATATTTACACAGAAAAACATCTCAAAAATAAAATGAAAATCATATGAAAATTAGTAACTTGTTTCTTCTTAGTAGGTATTTACTTTAACTCAAATGTATTTGGTATAGAATGTGTAAAAGAGCAATATTGATTAAGATTTATAAAAAAAATACGCTTACCATATCTCATCCGAAGCGCGCCTGGGAAAACATAATGGCTCAGCTGAAAATGAATTAATTAGTTGCACAAATCAATTGTCTTGCTCTTTGACTCACTTATACGCACTAATTTAACATATTTAATAAACAACACGAAAATAATGAATATGTGTAAATTTCGACTTAAATCCCACTAATTTAACAATAATTTATTTTTTATTTTTTATTATATAATAACTAATCACAAACACAATACTGTTGAAGATGGCTGCAGGTTAAATCCGCACTTGAAGGTCATCCGGAAGAATTTAACTAATGCTTTCTGTATATCCGCTTAATTAAACGAATTGAAGCCAAATCATTTTTGCACTTAGCACCATTATTATCCGCATACGATAATTTTCTCACACCTGGGGCCCTATTCTCGAATTCCACATCCATTTTCCACATGTGGACATCTGTCAAAATTCATAAAAATTGAGTTTTTTCGGTACTAGGGGAATATTTCCGAATGGGTTTAAGCATGTGGAAAAAATTCCCCAAATAGGAAAATGTCCATGCCGCATGTGTTTCATATACGAATTACAATTTTCGAACGTTTTTGTGTGAACTTTCACAGATGTCCACATGTAGAAAATGGATGTGGAATTCGAGAATAGGGCCCCAGATGATTGGATTCGTATGTTTGATATGCAAGGAACTGTATTTTAATTTCAATAGATATAGCATAATTACTTCTCTTTCCCCCTTGATAATCCAATACACCTACACTGATAACAATATTAGAATGTTTAATCCATATTTTAGGGGAAATATATTTTCCTACAAGTTGATGAGCAAACAAACGATATAAAACAAAGTTCATTGAATTTTACTTGTATGAGTGATATTAGGTACTTCCAATGGTACATACCATATTTCCAAATAATATAACTCAATATCATGTATATCAGGATTGCGCAAGCTATTTAAATAATGCGGCCGTAACATTTTAAATTTTTTTAAACAATTAATAAATTTTCTTACGTAGCAATGCGCTTTTGGCGGTTACTTTTCTTTTGCATTAAATAAAAATCCATTTTTTAAATTAATTTTTGATTTAATCAGAAAAGACGGAAATAAAAATACAATCATATAAGAACACAACCCGCTTTTGATAAAAATCGAACAAAAATATTTCTTCTTATCATAAAAGTCGCATTTGTATGTCTTCTATTTTTAGTAAAAGTCTTCTATGCGAAAAAATCAAAAAATTTGCCTTTTTTAAATGTGGAAAAGCAAACCTTCTATTTTTTCCTTCTATTTTGACATTTAATAATTTTCATACACAAGTACAGAAGAATAGAAGATATTGAGAATAGAAGATGTACGAGTGTACATTGAATCGACGTGAATAAGTCGGGATAAAACCCAGTAATTATAAACAAAATAGACGTAAGCGCGTACTACGCACGTGAGATATCAGTCGATAAGCGCTTATCTACTACCTCACAGGTCAGTAATATCGGATGATTCACATGCTAGCACTCAGTAAACATCTTCTTAGGACGTTAACTGAGTACTAGCATGTTAATCACCCGATATTACTGACCTGTGAGGTAGTAGATAAGCGCTTATCGACTGATATCTCACGTGTGTAACACCCACTTACATCTAGTTTTTAATAAAAACACGCTTGAAATTAGTTGAACCGTAAACAAATTTATTGAAACCAAATTAAAATATATAACAAAAGCCATTTTGTAAGCTAAGCGGTTATATGTAGATAGTTTATTTGGCTTTTATACGTACTAACTTCATTATATAAATCTCAATATTTCTC